>PVIU01011578.1:0-49654 GCA_004026605.1 Ondatra zibethicus
GAGAAGATGAGTTAGGAAGTTAGGACCGTGAGGGGCTGGTCCACCTACTGAGACAGTGTGCCTGAACTAATGGGAATGCACCAATCCAGCCGGACTGGGACTGAATGAGCATATGATCAAACCAGACTCTCTGAATGTGGCGGCGAAAGTTGGCAGATGGAGAACCCATCAACAATGACACCAGGACCTATCTCTTCTGCATGTATTATCTTTTTGGGAACCGAGTCTTTTTGAATGCACTCCTTCCTAGGCCGGGAGGGATGGGGGAGGGCCTTGGACTTCCAACAGGGCAGGGCACCATGCCCTCTTTCAAGGAAGAAGGGGGAGGGAGGAGGGGTGGGGAGGTAGTGGGACGGGACTGGGAGAAGGGGAAGAAAGGTAAAAATTTTATTTCTTTAATTATGTTTTTGAATGGAAAAAATAAAACAAAACAATGTATGGAAAAAAATAAGCAAATGAATGTACACAAGGGTGCTAGTGACCCTGAAGCCTGATAGCTGAAAAGGTTTACATCTTGCATCAAACAGTTAAGAAATCACAGTGTGCAAGGCGACCTTGAGTAAATTAAAGTAAAAACAAGTGACACACGTTCGTGTTGTTTGAGCAGACAAAGCACACAGTGTTTGAGGCTTTGGCTGCTGGTCTAAGATATTATGTGGTAGAGATATATTATCTGTCCGGTGGCCGAAGTATAAGGCCTATTTAATGATAAGGGCATTGGAGTGTCTCTGTTCGTAATTTTTAAGCCAGAGTTCCACCCACAGTTCTAAGATGGACAATGGAGCTAGCTGGTAGTATCTACAAAGCTGCCTTGGAAGAGCAGAAAAGATGTAGAATTTGGGCTCTCCAGCTTCAGAAAGTTCCAAGTCATCACTCCACTGTCCTTGTAGAGAAAGGGAAAGGGGGGAGAGAAGGAGAGGAGATCTGTCATTGGTACCATTTCCTCTTCCTTACATTATACCATTATTTGACTCTCTTTGTTTTAGATGGCTCTTTCTGTATATTTACTTATATTAAAACAATCTTTTACTTATTAGTTGAGAATTTCATACACTGTATTTTGATTATTCTCTTTCTCTATCTCCCTACCCACCCAATTTCATACCCTTCCCTTTCCCCTTCTCTCTTTCCTCTCTCTCTTTCTGTCTTCTTTTAAAAAAACAAATAACAAAAGCCTCAAAACCATTGAGTCCAGTTTGCGTGGCCAATTACTCCTGGGTATGGGGCCTGACCTGGGTTTTGGTCAACATGCCAGGAGTCACTCCACTGAGGAAAACTAATTTGTCTTCACCCAATAGCAATCGAATGCCAGTAGTTGCTCAACTATGTGGAACCATGAGCCCACCTTCTCTCTTCCATGCTGTGGCGAGAGAGGATATCATGTATCCCAGGCTGTTTCCAAATTCACTTTGACTTTTGATATTCGCTCCTCTGTCTCATGTGTAACCATATTCAGTGATATTTTCTTTCTTATTATTTTGTACTTGTTGCCCCAGAATGCAAGTCTGAGGCGGAGTTCAGTCCCCAGAACTCCATGAGGACTAAACCTCACTCCACAAACTAGTATGATCTCAGTGAGCTCACGATCCGTATTCACTAATAAATTGATGACAACAATCCTGGAAGATCAGAGTAAAGCACAAAACTGTCATTCGTTGAAGTTCCTTCAAATCATGCTTTCTTCATTCTACTGAGAACTTCACGGAGCTGACATACGCCTCAGACAGAGAACATTTTGTACATCGCACTAACTTAATCTTGTTTGAGTTTATCAGTAGGAACCAGAATACAAGGAACAAATAGTAGTCAGAGAAATCTAGCTGGGAAGATATGTTTGGAAGCCAGGAGATAAAAACAGGACACAGTCAGAATAGGGGAGGCAATAGGAAATGCTCTGAAGTGATAGGGTTGTTCATTATGCTTATTTATTATGTTTATTATGCTTATATCCAGGTCCCAAGCCATACTCATTAAATATATAAAGTTTTATATATTAATTTTGTCTTATTTAAGTTGCTGAATGTGCTAAAATATGGTACATAGACACTGAACTGTGGGGTCAAAGAGAGGAGAGGGTGTTGGCTGGAGAAGAGGATAGAAGAAAGGTAAGACTCTTGGAGGAATTTCATTTCATGGAAATGAAAGCAAATAATAAAATGAGCTGTTATTCAGATTAATAAAAAGATAAAAATTCATTACTCTAACTGAGAAATTTAGGTAACACAATTAATTGGGATATTAATATTATCTGATGATTAATAATGACTACATGTGACAGAGTCTAGACTCATGATAGGAGACAACAGTCATGTCTGTGAAGGAGTTTTTAGACAGGACTAATTGAGGTAGGAAAACCCACCCTAAACGCAGACAGCATCATTACATTGCCAGAAACACTGGACTGAATTAAAAAGCACTTGAATTTATCTCTCTCTGCTGCTTGAGTTCAGATGCAATATGACCAGTTGTGTTAAGCGCATATTCCATGATTTCCCTGTTCTAATGGACTGTGCCCAACTGTGAAGCCTTCAGTCGCTTTTTTCAGGTAACTTGTCATAGCAAACTATTATTTCAAAAGTTTAATGTAATGATCATTTAGATAACTCTTCTACTAGTGATCTATTGTGTGTGTGTGTGTGTGTGTGTGTGTGTGTGTGTGTGTGTGAGAGAGAGAGAGAGAGAGAGAGAGAGGCAGACAGACAGAGAACAGAATCCTTGAATCTAGCATTATAGGTAGGCAGTTGTGAGTTCCTTGATGTGGATGCTTGGAACCAATCTCAGGTCCTATGCAAAAGCTGTATGTGCTCTTAACTGCTGAGCCATCTTTCCAGCACCTCAGATTGAACTTTGTAACCACTGTGTACAATGTGTATTTAGTGTGCATGCATGTGTGACCCCTTCCTGTGTGTAGTATATTCAACTTGTTCATGGGTGTGCAGGTGTGCATGTGGGTGCATATGTTTGGCGACCAGAGGTTGACTTTAGGTGTCTTACTTGGTGGTTCTTCACCTTACTTCTTGAGAAAGAGTCTCTTATTGAATCTGGAGTTCATTGATTTGGTGAGGCTGACTGGACAGTGAGCTTTGGGGATTAACTTATCTCTTTGTCTCCACCCAGTGCTGGGTTACAGATGCATGGTCCTAAATCCAACTTTTACATGGATGGGTACTGGGAATCTGAGCACAGGTCCTCCTCATGCTTGCACAGGAGACACTGTGCAGATTGAGCCATGTCCCAGTTTCACTTGAGAAAATAGGTGGCATTAACCCTCAGATGACATTAGCATCACTTTAACTAGTAAGAGTAGGAGCACTCCTAGCTGTTCTAATGAGTGCTTAGTTCATGCCAGGGACCATTCTAGCTAAATGCTTCCATACTTCATTCCACTCTTACTATAGTTTTATAAAGTAGATTCCCTCATTGTTCTAAGTCACAGATAAAAAGACCGAGGTATAGAGACACTAAAATGACTTGTCCAAGGAAACACATCTAGTAAGTGGCTGACTCCAAAGTATAGACTATCTATAAATAGAAGGGGAATTTTTTTTTACAGTCTCTCCTTTGCTTTCTGATCTATCTCACTGTGAGTTAAATTGATGGGCTAGGATCTTTAGGTCCTCTCCCTGTGTTCAAGTAACCTTTGTGCAGGTTCTCAGTGTCTGTCCTCCATACTGTAAAATCTCATCCTGAGGCCAAGAGCCAGATAGATGCGGGGGGGGGCAGCGTCCTGTTGCTGACTTTCTATAACCTCAACACAAACACTTATCGGTGTTGTTGAGATTTAATCTCTGTAGCTCATCTGTGAGACCAGTTTTAATTTGGAGCCATCTGCCACAGACAAGTGAGTAATTATGGCAGAGCCTAGAGGGGTGGGCCACAGGGAAAAGGTTGGCTTAGCCTCTTTCTGGATGTCTGCAGTGATGCAAGTGACCAAGAAAGAAAATTACTTGGTTGGACTGCTGGTGCAATGACTGGAAGCTCCGCTTCCCCATTGTACAAACCTTTAAACTCTTCTTACAAAGGAAGGGTGCCTTTGAGGTCGTGCAGCTTCTTCGGTAACAGAAGGAAGATTGTCGCGATCTAGACCAGACAGGAGGAGGTGATCTGTGAACCCTCCCACATACTGTACTCACGGTGCCTTGTGACCAGGGCCACGGGCCATCTGTCTTTTCACACCATATGACAAGCTCAAGCAAACTAAAGCAGTAAATCAGAAAATGATCATCACTGACCTCAGTCTAACATTCAGAGTTTTCCCAAAGTCTTTCACATTTTTCAATCTTAATTCTTCCTCAAAACAGACTTCTGGGTTAGGTAGCAGGTAGGTGTTTTTAGTGTCATTCTTGATGGAACTGAACTGGCTAGCACTGAACAGTGAGTTGAACTCTGCTTTCTGTCCTCTACACTGATGGCATTCAAGTTGTCCTGACTCCTCAAAGGCCAAGGAAAAGCAAGAGTGAGAGTGAATGAATATAAGTTTTTGTTCCAATCTGCAGTTAGATGAAGGAAACTCTGTTTGCTTGTTTCTAGTCTCAGTGGGATTTTATGGGATAGAAAGCCATGAAAGACACTTATCTGAATGAGTACATCTCACAGAGTGAGAATCATGCATCCCTAATGCTACGTTCAAATTATAGTAACCTTGAGTGTGACTTTATTTGGAAAATGGGTCTTTGTAGATGCCTTTGTACACAATGACAGGATCATCCACTTAGGAAGAAGGCAATTGGGATGAACACAGAGAAAAGGCAAAGGAAGAGCACTTTGCATCTGTAGAGGTAGAGACTGGAGTGATACGAGTATAAAAGGCAGGAAGAGACTGGAGTGATACGAGTATAAAAGGCAGGAGGGATTGTAGGCAACCCACAAGTCTCATCAGACACTCCCCCAAGAAGCAACCAGCCTTATTATTACCTTCATTTCTTATTGCCCCTTTCCTTGTGAAACAGCACATTTATTTTGTTTTAAGCCATCCAGTTTATGATAATTTTTAATGGCAACCATAGAAAATAAATACAAAGAGCCATATAGAGATCTTATCTAGACACTGGTGGAGACAAGATTATTAAGGTGTTGGATTCAGGCCAAAATCCTGAGATTCTAATACTGTAGGCATGTACTGAGGCTCAGGAACCTATCTTTTGACAAGTTTCCCATAATCACAACAAATGATTCAGAGTTAGTTTTGTACATTCACACAAACACCAGCCTCTTCTCTGAACTGTAGCTGAATCTGCCTTCTCTGTTGACAAGGCTCCTTTAAGGGGTCCCAAAGCTAGTGGCCAGAAGGCAGTAAGCAGTCTATGTAAGAAGTAGGCTGGCATCAGATGTTTAGTTGTCCCTAAATTTTGTATTCTGTGACTAATTCTAAGAGTGCTTATCTGCAAAAAAAAAAAAATCACAAAGCCCCTAAATTGTCAAATTTTACTCCCAAAGAAATAGTCTGTGGAAGGTTAAAAAGTTGGCCAAAAGGGTCAGAACCTGGAGTAAGACACACACACACACACACACACACACACACACACACACACACACACACACACACACACACACACACTCATGTACCCCCACTACATCTTTTGGGTGTGGATAGTCTACCCGAAAAGATACCACAATTTTTATTTTAAGATTTGGTTCCTATTGAAAATTCAGGTCTTTGTGTGAGTACTGATACTAGAAGCCAATAACAGCCATTTATGCTGGGCCTTTGATCTTTATTGTAAAGTAGTTTTAATATGGCTGCGTAGGGGGAGGCGTGTAGGAAGTTGAGGCCTACCAGGCCCAGAGGAGCCAACTTGGAGTCTGCCTGGTGCTGTGAGAAGTCCTGATCATGCCTAGCCAATGAGGCACCAGGCAGACTCCAGGTTGGTTCCTCTTGGCCTGGTAGGCCTTAACTTCCTACAGAGGAGCACAAGGGGGAATGGGGTAAAAGTGTTACAGAGGGAATTTTGCTGCCAGCCTGGAACTGAAGACCTTGTCTACTAATGTGGAAGATGGCCCTGCTTTATTTTCCTTGTATTGATGGAAGTCAGCTGTGCCTTATTTTCCAGCGCGATGAAGGGCAGGTGGCGGTGGTACTCTGTGCCAAAGGTTTGCTGTTGCTGTTCAGATTGTGTGTGGAAGGGGGTACCTTCCTGCAAATGGTCTGCCCAGCTGAACTCAAGGGTCTTTAGGAGGCCTGTTTTGCTCACATTCCTGATTGCTTCCAGGTAAACCAGTCTTGTTTTTGTCTTGAGGAAAGATAGGGCTCTCTAATACTCTGGCGACCTGGTAGAGTTACTCATATATGACCTATCATAGTGACTGTCAGAATAATGGAAGACAATGAAATAGTAGAAGTTCATTGTTGGGCCTGGGGCAGAGAGGACAAAGCTACTGAGGAGACTTGTGGATGGAGTTGATGGCTCTGTACGGTTTAACATACAGTGTTTATTTATGAGAGTGTGGTATTGACAAAGGAGGGATTTTTATGGTAGTGCATGACAAAAGGTCCTAACAAAACTGTAGCTGCACAAGTCGCCTATCCTAGGTTTCATATGTCTCATTTGTCACCATGAGCAGTTTGCTTCTATGAGGTAAGTTTTGCTTCTGAGAAGGAGAGGTCATGATGTGCATGTTAGTTTTACATGGTGCCTTCCTTCCTGACTGGCAGATCCCCAGCATTTACTAGATCAGAAGAAAAGATGAGAGAAATGGGACCCATCAAACATGGACTCAGTCTACACTCACTACCTAGCTAGGAAATTGTCCTGTGCTCTCTTTTTCCTCTGGACAGTTATGTGGCTAAATGTGATCGATTGCAAAACCCCCAAAAGTCCTGTTTCAAGGAAAGTCTTGTGATTTTTCTGAAAGATACCTTTAATTCCTTCATGTCCCTCAGCAAATATTTACATATCACCCTTTATCTTGTGTGCACTGGTTCAGTATGTAGAGGGTAAGCATGTGCGGTGGCTTGAAAGAAAATGGCCCCCAAAGGGAGTGGCGCTACTAGGAGGTGTGACCTTGTTAGAAGAAGTATGCCATTTGAGGTCTCCTTTGTTCAAGCTACATCCACTGACGCAGTTTACCCCTGGTGCCTGCAGGTCAAGAAGCAGAACTCTTAGCTCCTTCTCCAGAATCATGTCTGCCTGCATGCCACCATGTCCTGCCATGATGATAATGGACTAAGCCTCTGGAACTGTAAGCCACCCCAATTAAATGTTTTCCTTTATAAGAGTTGTCGTAATCATGGTGTCTCTTCACAACAATAGAAACCCTGACTAAGAGAGCATGGAAAGAAATGGGCATTAGACTTATAGTGTACATTAAGAGGACTAGAATGAATGAGGGGACCCACCAGTACAAGGTGGCATAAATAAAGAAAGAGCCAGTGTGGTACAGGAACTTAGAGGTTCGTAGCTGAGAAGGCCTTCAGAAGCCTCCCAGGTGCTTAGTTAGGAGAACGGGATCAAAACAAATCAGTTTTGATGACCTTGGTAAGATGGACTGAGTAGGAAGCAGACTGAACTTCTTTTCTAAATCTCTTAGGCCTGTTGTTACTAGGGAGTTCATCTGTCTTCTGTTCTTTGACACATCTCATATTCTCTGTGCTAGGATCCTAAGATTTCCAGAGAAGCAATGAGGCCAAGTATAGGGCTTTTAAAACTCCCTTTCACCCATGAAATTTTTTCCAACCCAGGTGTACAGGTATATAATATAGGTATACATATATTAAGTATTTGCTGATACTAACTAATGAATAAATTTAGTCTAAAACAATTATTAGATCTACTTTATTAAAGATGAAACCAAATTTGCATACTAATAAGATTAATGTCCTTGCTCATATCTATATAAAGAATTAAATCTTTACTGAATATTTGATGCTGTAGAATGTAGATCATTTTTGGTGATTTTGAGAGTTGAACAATATTTTAATTTTATAATCATCAGTTCTTGGAATGCTGCTATATATAACCATGTAGTATGCAATGGCAGAATTGTTTAGGACTATTTAAGAAACTGTTAGAGATTCTGTGCTGATCCCAAGCTAAAACTCACTAACAGATTTTTTTTTAATGAAATTGCTCAGTGAACAGCTTTTAAAATCAAACATTTTAACAATCTAATCCCAAGATATACTAATTTAATGCTTAACATGCTGAGGGATTATGAGAAAAATATTACTGAGTCTTTGTTTTCCATAATTATACCATTATGCCTCTATAATACAATAACCCTTGGTATGTAAAATAAAATACTGCAGTTCACATCAGTCAATAGTATCCAGTCTGGGTTGAGAAGTGTCACTCTGCTAGCATGTGCAATGGAAAGGATGCATATTGTGTGTTCATAACCAAGGCTGCAATGAGGTTGTGGGACAGATACATCATAAATGAGCATTTCCAGAAACACCTGACATTCACTGAATGTGCTGTGTCTGAGTCAATTTTTATTGTTGTGCATTCAGACACCTTTTAATGCTGCCAATTTTTAAAAGACTTACGTTATCATTTTTAATTATGTGTGTTTGTGTGTCTATACAGCTGTGCACATGAGTGCAGATACCTGTGGAGACCAAAATAAGGGGCATAGAATAATATCCTGGAACTGAGTTACAAGTGGTTACAATACGTTCCACTTAGGAGCTGGGAATTGAACTCAGGTCCTCTGCTAAAGCAATGCATGTTCTTTTCTTTTCTTTCTTTCTTTTTCTTTTCTTTTTTTTTTTTTTTTGAGATAGGGTTTCTCTGTAGCTTTGGAGCCTGTACTGGGATTCCCTCTGTAGACCAGGCTGACCTTAAACTCATAGAGATCCACCTGCCTCTGCCTCCCAAATGTTGGGAATAAAGGCGTGCAATGCATGTTCTTAACAAGCCATCTCTCCAGCCTTTTTGGCCAAACTTTTTGCAACAGACTGATTTAGTTGTGTGATCAGAGCCTAGCAAATAAAAATGTTTAGGAGCTATTAACTCCAATAGTTAGTGTGATCTTAAACAATTGGCTTAATAATCTTGTTTCACACTGGCAAACAGGGATGATGATGATGATGATGATGATGATAATAATAATAATAGTAATAAATAATAACAATATTATTCAGTTTATAGAGTTCCCTAGAGGATTAAATGAATAAGTCAGGTTAAGATGCTAAGTTCAGTGCTGGTTACATATTACTCATTCATTAAATAAACATTTATGAGGCATTTTTCTCTGGTAGTGTGATACAACAAGGAACAAGAAAGATGAAATCCTTCCTTTCTTGGGGTTATAGTAAATGCTGATGGAGAAGGGAATTTAGGCATTTTAGTCAAGGAACTGTTGATCTATCTGTTCCCGATTTTCCCTCCATTTTCTACTCTAAAAATCCCAGTGCTTTGGGATTTGTCACATAGTTTATTTTCATTGTTCTTTTCTTAAATGAGTCAGTATTAAATGCTATGGATTTCCTTCAAGCCCAGCTTTGGTCAAATCTCATAATGCTTGAGGATGACAGATTTTCATTGTCCATGTTCATCAAGGTGCTGGTTTGTCTCCTTTTATATTTGACCAGTTCCCTTTCCATTTTTTTTATCATGCCTATCATGCAAGCAAGGAGGCCCTTGTCAGAGGTTTGCCAGATAAGCCACCTTATCCTGGACATCCAGCCTCCAAAAATCGTTAGCAAAACAAACCTCTGCTTTGTAAAGTACATCACCTCGAGCATTTCCTCCTAACAATGGGGGACAAACTAATAGAAGACATTGTAATATTAAAGACATGGACAGGATTAGTAAAATAATTTTCCTAATTCAGAAAGGATAAATCAGTCAGACTCTTCAGGATGGCTTCAGAGCTGTAAAATGTATTGATGCAATAAGACTAATGAGAAAAATTTTCATGTTAGGATAGAACAGTGATTCTCAAACCTGAGCATCCATCAGAATCCCCTTGAGGGCCTGTTAAGGCACGGCTTGTTGGGCAACATCTCAGAGCTTATGATTTAGTACCCTTGTAGTGGGGCTCTAAGGCTTTGCAGTTTTCCTCAGTTCTCAGGAAATGCTGCTGCCGCCAGTCTACAGAATGCACTTGGAGAACCTCTCATCTAGGAGAGTGATGACAAAGCATACTAGTGGGAACTGGCTTAGAGGGGAAAGAAAGACGGGGGGGGGGAACCATGAAGCTTAGGGATTGAATATGGGGGCAAGATTTGACTGAGAAATCAAAGATGACTATACAAAGATACCAACTTTTAGTGACTTAGAGATTATGAGATTCATGGAAGCAAACTTGCAAATGCCTGTGAGTAGAATTCAGTCACATAGCGTGTACTAGGAAAACAAGTGAGGTTTCTCTTCATGTTCGCACTATGGCACTCAAGGCTAAAGTCTTCTTGCCTTTTCCGTGGAAGAACAGCCTTTCAAGGAGAAAGCGCAGGTCTGGGTTTTCTCTCTTTACTAGAATGTAACATTTGAGTTAGGGAAGGAAATGAAGATATAAAGGGAGGTGGTAAAGAAAGTGGAAAGAGTTTACATATTCTAGACATGAAGAGCATGCCTTCGCATTGCCAAGTGTTGAATACATGTAAGTAACTAAGACCAAAGGATACAGCAAAGGAGTAAAATGGCTGGGACCGCCCAGGGAAGCTCCTGAGACAAATGATAACAGTTACTAAGACAAGCCTTCTCAAGTCCAGACTGCTAAACCTTTCCTTTGGTCTCTGATGCCCTGATATTCTGACTGTTTCCAACCCAGTGTGAATTCTCTTACCTGCTTCTCTCTACTGGGCTTCCTGTAGCTAAGCAGAAGCTCCACAGCTCCCACCACTTCCTTGCGGATGGCATAGAGCAATGCATCGCCCACATACACACTATGGTTCAGCAGTAGCTCCATGATCTCCAAGTTCTCGTTCTCAATGGCAATGAGCAGGGCGCTCCTGCCCAAAGGATCCACGCAGTTGATGTTGACATTGTAGTAGATCTCAGCCTCCTGCAGCGCCTGCTTCACAGTACCGTAGTCCCCCTTCTCCACGGCACTAAGGAAGGCCTTCTCCTCAGCAGAGAGCTCCGTCTCAGCCCTCACGATTTGCAGGGGAATGCGGTCTCTGTACGGTGAGTAATTGACCTTCTTGTAGTACAGCTGGGCCATGGCTCACAGCAACTTAGAAGCTAAGTGTGGAGAGAGAGAGAGAGAGAGAGAGAGAGAGAGAGAGAGAGAGAGAGAGAGAGAGAGAGGAAAGACAGTTTTAGTTACCTGAAGGTTTCAAATGACCACTCGTCAATCCCTTTCTAATGGGATTTCAAAATCCCAGAGCATTTCAGTGACATCAATGTTTCACTGTTGCTGAGGAACAGAACAGCAGAAACCCAGGCTTTGGTCAGAAAGACTTGGGCTCGAACAGTTATTTAACACTCACCAGCTCCATGATCTTGGATAAGTTACTCAACCCCACTACTGCATTTGTTCCCAATAGTATCCATATTAATGTTATTAGCAGTTATCAGTTATCATCTAGTGCTTACCAAGTCTCATGCTAGAGAACAGCGGCTACCCTGAAAAGCTACTCTGATAGTTTAAGGAGTTATGGATTACCAGACCTCCTAAGAAATAGCGCAACTTCCACTGTCCTTTCCTTCCTTTCCACTGTCGAAAACATCTCCAGGAATACTTAATACTTGTGATCAGTGGTGCTAAGTTGCTGCTCGCGTAGGGCCAGTTGCTTTTGATCTCCGGGGTCTGTGGATCTTTTCGTAATCTAATTTCCAGGATTACACTTGCCACTTTTCCAGATGCACATTTCAGACTGATATGCTGTTGTAGGAACTGGGAGTACAGTTCAGTTGGTAAAATGCTTGGCTAGCATCCACAGAACCCTATGTTTGATTCCTCACTCCACATGAGCTGGATGGGTGCATAGCTGCAATCCCAACACTCAGAGGGTGGTGAAAAGAGAATCAGAAGTTCAGGGTCATCCTTGGCTACACAGTTGGCTCAAGGCTGGCCTAATTTAATGTATATATAATATATAATTATAATATTATATTTTATAATTATATAATAAATATAATTATATATAATTATAATTTCCCTTTTGTCTTTTATATATATAAATATGGTATATATATATATATATATTGTTTAGTGTTAAGTGCAGCCCTGCTCCTTGATGATGGTCATTGGAAAAGTATTGACTTCCACAGGGCAAAGCCATCTGCAAAAGATAAGCCTGAACTTGCTCCCCAAAGCCACCCCTGATTTCTTTCTGCCACAACTCCAAACTCTGAAGCTAACAGACTGGAGAATCAATTTGACTTAATTCTGAGAAATGGTCTGTTTTGTCTGTGCCAGATCTAAGGTCAGATCACACTTAATAGAACTGATTGTGAGGTGAAAACTAAATAGGTTTGTACTGAGCTCCGGCAATGTGGTTAAATTTTCTCTGAGAGACCAAGAAAAGCAAAGCACCTGTGCCTGTAATCTTACGGAATGAATCACAGGGTAGAGCTCTTGCTTTGCAATTTACAGATCAAACTCACTCACATTCCCCACTGACTGCTTGTACTGGTCCTGTGAGGTGGGAATGATGGTACTCTTCAGGGGCAGAAAATGAGATTAGATCTATTAGCTGATTGGCTGTTCTCTCTCCACAGTCTCCAAGCCCCTCTGGAGTTAAGATGGCCTTATTTTAGTACTTTTCATTAAGGAACCATTTCAGTAGTAGGAGACAGAAATGTGATAAAGAGCCCCTTGTCTCATCTCCTGGATGTAAGAGAAGGTGTGGAACTTCCATAAACATTTACCTCACTCTTTCAGTTAATTACATCCCTGCTTTGGCAGAGTGAGAAGCATATATTAGATCAAGTAGCATTTGCAATTCATATCCTTGTGATCTTCTGGGAAGTTAGCATTTGAAGATGACTGTTGGCTGCCTTTTGCCATGAACAGGCCCAAGTGATGAATTCTTTCTTTGCCCAGATCTCAGAAGAGCAGGTGCTGTTTGGCTCCCTAGAGAGACTCTGCTATGTCTTTCACTAGTGTGCTGGTTAGGTTTTGTCAACTTGACACAGACTCCAGTTACCTGGAGAGGGAGGGGCCCTCAAAAGAGGACTGGCTGCCATCTTAATCGAGGACTGACCTCCATCACATTGGCTTGATTGCAAATTAATATAAGAAGGTTTGGTTCACTGTGGGTGATGCCATCTCTAGGCAGTTGGGCCCAGGCAACATAGGCAAAGTAGCTGAAGCTGGGTGGTGGTGGCACACACCTTTAATCCCAGCCCTCAGGAGTCAGAGACAGACAGACCTTTGTGAATCCAGGCCAGTCTGGTCTACAGAGTAAATTCCAAGACAGCCAAGGCTATACAAAGAAATACTGTCTAGAAAACAGAAAGGAAAAAAAGAAAGAAGAAAGAATGGAAGTAAGGAAGGAGGAAAGAAAGAAAGGAAGGAAGGAAGGAAGGAAAGAAGAAAGAAAGAAAAGAAAGAAAGAAAGGTAGCTGAAGAAGCTGTGGAGAGCAAGCCAGTAATCAGCTGCTTCTAAGGTTCCTATTTCTGTACCTGCTTGAGTTCCTGCCCTGACTGATGGACAGTGATCGGCACGTGTAAGACGAATACATCTTTTCTCCTCCAAGTTCTTTTTAGTCATGGTGTTTTTCACAACAGAAAGAAAACCAGAACAGCTACTTTCAAAGAACTTAGCAGAGTCTAAAGGAAATTGGCACTCAGAGAAAGCACGTGCCACTGAACAGCATATGACTTTGATAACACTAACTTTAGACTGCCTCTCTGCATCTGTGTCGGCATCAGAAAGTGGGAGGGGAGAAGAGTGTGAGCCCCCAAGAACAGACCCTGCCTTCACCATTTTCACCTGCACTGCTAAGACATGTTGGAGTTTCTGATCAGCCTGACTCTACTGCTTTCCCCTCCACTTCTAGTCTACCTCTAATTTATTCTATGAAGCACAAATCTGATTCCGTTTTGCTAATCTTTCATGATTTCTTGATTCTCTCTCTCTCTCTCTCTCTCTCTCTCTCTCTGTGTGTGTGTGTGTGTGTGTGTGTGTGTGTGTGTGGGTGGGTGCATGTATGTGTGTGTGTACACGTGTGCATATGGAGGACCAAGATTAATATCCGGTGTCTCACTCCGTGGTCATCCCCCCCTATCTTTTGAGACAGGGTAGCTCGCTGAACCTTGAACTCATGAATTTGATTAGACTTTCCCATCAGCAAATTCTAGAGCTCCTCTTTCCTTTGCCTTGTAAGTGCTGGGATTATACATGTGCACGCTCATGCTCAGTTTTTTTTTTCATGTGGGTACCTGGAGATGTAAAATCAGGTTCCCATGTTTGGATGGCAAGCACTTTATTTACTGAGCATCTCAGCCCCTCCAGCTGGTCGTCTAATGGAATTAACACCTTTTATAAGCCTGCAGAGTCTTGGCTCTTGTTTACTTTTCTGACCTCTTCTTAAACTACTCATTCTAGCCACAAATGTTTAACCTCATGATGACTCTTTTGATTCTTCTGTGATGCCAAGATTTTTCCAACTCAGAGACCTTTGATTCCAAATTAAATCATTTTTTTTAACCATCTCCTTCCATCTTTTAGTTCTTACAAATATATCACCCCAGGAGCTGCCCTCGCACCACTCTCTAAAGTAGTCCCTACACATTCTTCTCTCTATGGCCCTGTCTTCTTCCTTCTTAATGCTTACCAAAATTTCTGCTTATTTGTCTTGTCAGTTCATTGTTCTTTCTAAATAGCCTTAAAGATCAAGAACTGTACCAGGTCCTGGTTTTCTGGTGTCCCCTCCCTATTCAGTGACTGGCACAACTAGATCGATACTAGATTGATACCCGATGAATAAATAAGCCAACCTTACACACTATGTCGTTATCTCTTTTCATCCCTTCTCGATTTCTAGCCATATTGAACCAAAATCTGAACTTGTTCTTTTCTGACAAGTTCTTCGCATCTGAGCATCACCTTATTCTTTCCACTTAGCCAACTTCTCCTCATATTTCAATACCTTCTCAATCATAAATTCTGTTCTCTGCAAAAGTTTTACCCAGTGCCTGCAGGAATTCAGCCAGTCTTCCCATTCTCTACTGGTAGGTCAATCACATTTCTTCAGTGATGCCAACTACACATTTGTCTTCCTATGACTAGGGTAGCAGGACTTAGATCTCTGTATTCCCAGCACTCACATGGGGCTAGAACATGGCAGGTAGTAGTTTAAATAGGCATTTAAGGAACAAAACCAATTGGAAGTTAGCAGACTTAAGTACTAAGTAGGTGGCACTAATTTGATGCTTTGTGATCTCAGCAAGGACTGGAGGCCTTGGAAAAGGATTCATGGAGCAAATCTTGTGCTAATTTTTGGGAGGATAAATTAAATATACAAATATGAGGGCCATTCTGCTCCAGAGAGGGAAGACTATAAGTGATGAGATTGATCATGGCTTGGCTGAGAGATTGTTGGAGAGAGCAGGGAAGACTATTTTTCAAGCTACAGCAAAATAAAGGTATTAGAGGTGTAATTCATAACCTCAGTTTTCCCAGCTGACTAATGACTCTAAAGATTGTTGACTCTTAAGAAGCCATAATAGACGAAAAGGCTGGATGAGCATTTTAGGGAGCTCTATGACCATCTTCCCAAGGTACCACTGTGGGGGAAACAGAAGATACATGTATCCAAGGTAAAAATGAAATTGAAGGGGAAAAAAAACCCGCATTCAGTTCTCTATTATGTTCCAGGCATTATGTCGGAAGTTTGGGCAATAAAGATATAAAAATAATTGTTATAGTTTTGAATAGTTAATGTTTCCTGGGCACTGTGCCAGGTGCTGGGACTGCACCATCACTACAACTGCTTCTAATAGTAATGAACGCAGCAAGCAGTACCATTCATTACATTCTTACTATGTGCCAGATGCTAGGTACATGGATTAAAATCATAAAGGAAGATGACAATAAACTCATGATAATTTGAGGCTTGAAGCAAGCATAATTGGATGATATATAGTCAAACCATAGTCTAGCTTTTCATGTTATCTCTTATTTTGAGCTAATCTGCTGTGTTTTGTTTGCAGTAAGCTGTGGTAGGAGAGTCCTCATAGAATCCTTAAGTTGAAAAACTCACTTCCAGAGTTTAGTTTGACATTATGATATTACAGAGTGATTCTTTTGCATTAAGCCACTAAATCTCCGAAACAGCCACTGGAAGCAATAATGAATCACATGGCTAAAATCTCATAATAGCTTTGCATGCATCCCACCATTAGAAATGTTATTATCTTGTAAATAAATGTTTATCTGACTAGAAGGACAGGGAAGATGTGAAAAGGGGAAAAGTGAGAGGCCTTATGTCTAACCTTGGGAACCTCTTTTTATGAGCATATCATTTTAAAATTTAATTAATTGATTTTTTAACCTGACTGAAGTTTCTCCATCATCCTCTCCTCCCATTCCCTCTCCCCTCCCCTCTCTATTCCCCTCAATCCACTCCTTCTCCATTTCTGTTCAGAAAGGGCCAGGCCTCCCATGGGTATCAACAAAGCATGGCATATCAACAAAGCAAGTCACAGTAAGACTAAGCACTGCCCCCGCCCCCCAGCTTGGGCAGGGCAATTCAGTATGAGTAATAGGCTCCCAAGAGCCAGTCAAAATCCTAGGGATAGTCCATGTTCCCATTGTTAGGAGTCCCACAAATAGACCAAACTACAGAACTGTTACATATATGTTCAGAGAGCCTAGGTCAGTTCCATGAAGGCTCGCTGGTTGGCTGTTCAGATTCTGTGAGCTCCTATTAGCCCAGGTTAATTAATTCTGTGGGTTTTCTTGTGATGTTCTTGACCTCTGGTGCCTACAATCCTTCCTCCTCACCTTCAGCAGGATTCCCTGAGCTCTGCCTAATGTTTGGCTGTGGGTATCTCCATCTGTTCTTGGGAACCTCTTCTAAGTAGGCACACTTCGCTCTACACTATGTGCTGAAAAGGAAACAAAAGCCGCTTTCCTGTGTTACCTGTTGATATACGGGCCCATGCAGATGCTTAATGACTTGCTACACTCTTTGAACTCTTCTAGATCCCACCATTGGAGTCACCTTACCCTCATAACTTTTTTCCTTACTCCAGGTGGATATTGATTTCCTCTCCATATGCTTGCTACTAGTCTCTCTTCACCATTATTAAGGAATTAAGGAAATGATGATGGCAGTGTCTGGAGTCTCTTAAGGAACTGTTATCAGGAAGATTCCTTCCTGTTGCTCTTTACCTTTAGACTTGCCGGATTGCCCCTCATTAACTTAAGGCAAGAGTTTGAGGTCTGTTCTTAAATAAAGAAAACAAAACCAGCCTGTATTTCATGCCATTCTGCCAGTAAAGCCCATTGCCAGTGGAGTTCCCCAAGCATGAAAGATTAAGAATTGTCTAACAAGCTGTCTCAGAGGGCTTATCATGTTCTCTCTTTCCTTTGATGCTGGCCAGAGGAGTTTGTCTACTGGCATCTGTGACATTTGTGGGATTAAATCATGTGATTTAAGGAGCTAAATCGATGGACTGGGCAGAAGGCCAGAGTACAAAGTCGACTTGCCAAATCCCAGCGCAGATCACTGCCCAGCACAGGTCTTTTTCTGTGAAGAATACAGTCTGGCTTTCCACCTAATTAAAAGTTAGCTTCGTTAGAGGTATCTGGTACATGCACACTGATTAGATTGTGTGCCAGGTGGATTGGGGTTTTACTATTGGAACTCTGTGACCTCTCGCCATTATCCATGTTAAGTATCCAATAGAACACACCTTCATTGACATTCTGATGCAAAGAAATTTAATGGTACATTTTTGCCACCTAAAGTATGGATACCTAACAATGAGTCTTGCTCTATGCCAAACACTGTGATGCCTATAGTGTGTATTTCATAGACCAAAGCCCTTTTGTGAATTAGTCATAGGAGGGCTGTGGGGTGTTGATTGTCAGAGCATTTTGGCTTCTTTCCAACTACCATTTTGCTCAATTCCTACTTTTATTTCATTTTATTTATTATTGGACTTTTGAAGCAGGATCTCACTGTGCAGTTCAGGTTGACCTTTAACTCATTGTTCTACCTTAGTTTCTAGAATGCTCAAATTATAGATGTGAGTCACCACTCTCAGTTCAAACTTCCTAAACATGAAAGTAGTAAAACAATAGTCATTCTCTGTCAAGTTCATATGATTACTCTCCTGCAAAATGTTCTGCAGGTCCTCTATAATATGCTCCAGTCAAATGAAAAAGTTCCTGTGACAATGTCCTTGATAATGACCATGTGGTTAAGGGGCACCTGTACTGATAGGAAACTAATCTCTCTCTTTCTGAAATCACATGCCTACAACTTTCAGTTCCCAGCACTTTCTCCCTCTAGAGCAATGTCCAAAAACCCATTTTTTTTATTCCACTGATGGCCTGGAAATATTTGATCTTAGTAATCATGCTTTTCGCTTTTCAATTATTTCTTTATTTGGAATTAATATTCTGTTTCCTAATGTTATGATAGCAACCAATCATTTTTGATTAGGATTAAGGCCCACTCTATGAGATGGAACCCAAACCTGATACTGCTTAACTGAACAAGGACCTGTGATTAGATTGGCCATGGGCCCTAGTGGAAAACCTAATGCTATTTATTATTCTGCTAAAGGAACATATCAATAAATGACTCCCAATGACATATTTCTATACCAATAGGTCAGAGCATCTCTGACTCTTCATTGGAGAAGCTTCTTCAATTGACCACATATTGTTTATCATTTAAGCACTTAGCTCATTCATATAAATACCATATGAACAATAACTTATACATCATGTTTACTTGACAGTTCTCAGAAGCCAATACATAGTAGGTTCTCAGTAAATATGCATGGAAACACTACATATCAGAGTAGTAGAGATAGATAGGGAAATGCTCTGTTGGTAGAACCTTGGTTTGTTTGTATGTCACCACCATAAAGCCATGCCCTTATGCAAGAAGCAACTCCTTCACCATATGGAGAGTCTTAATCACTATAAAGCTAACACAATATTGGTAATTTTGTTTCTTTGGAGAGGCAGAAAGCTAGATTTGGGGAATTGAAATAATTCTGACCAATGAGATGTTTGGAGAGATTATTTCCTTTCTTTCCCCTCCAAAATGTCACTTGCATGGGAAACCAAAGACTTCAGCAGCCATTATGTGCAGAAAGCCAAACATTAAACCATGTAGCATACATGATAAGCATGCCCTAAATTAGGTCTTTGAACTAATCCTCATGAATCTCACTCAACTTCTGTACTTCTAGGTGTGAGGTGATAGCTCCCATTTGCTAATCTACTTTTATCCAATTTTGTTAAAAGAACTAAAAACACTACTCAAATAATAGCATTTTCTCAAATATAAATTACCAAAATGAAACCTCTGAGACAGAAAATGTGAACAATAGTTCCTTTATAATAGTCTGAAATATCTACCTATTAAAAACCACTCAGTTCAGATGATTTTATATCTGTGTATAGAACTCAAAAAAGACACCTGATTTCTTGATATTAAGAATATTTCAAAAAAGGATATTTCAGATCACAAAAAGAATGAGCACTCTCAAATTAACTCTGTGGAGCTAGAATAACATAATGTTCAAACCTAATAAAAATGCCCCTAAATCAAAACTATATACCAATTTTAATCATGAGAAAACCTTCAAGAATTCTGAATCAAATATTAACATTCAGCACTCATTTACTTAAGAAAATCTAAGTAAAATTATAAAATAAGTAAAATAATTCTACAAAATTTATTATTCCAAATTAATAAAAATCCAACAATTTATGAAATATTAAACTCATAGCCATTAAAATCCAAGAAGAGATGGTACTGTAACTACTGGTATTCAGAATTTTAAATTCTGAGTAATATATTGGGAAGCACATGAAACTATCATGAATATTTGGACAGAAATAAAAAACAAATTTATATATAAGAAAATATCCAAGAAACTAACAAAAGTCTTTTAGAAATACAAGAAATTTTGGTGAGGTGACAAAATACAAGAAAATTATTACCGTTAATTAGATATTTCCATGAAAACATCCTGTTTGTCATAGGAACATCATGTAAGGATCCCTAGGAATAAACTTAACAAAAAGGAATACTAGACATGTAACAAATTTATTGGAGAGCATAAAACCAGGCCTAAGGGAATAGGAAAACATGTTACTGAATAGACAGATTTTATCTACAAAATACAATTTCCCGTATTAGGATATACATTCAAATTTTCCATACTAGGATATATATCTTAAAAAGTATCAATATTCAGGGTTTACACAGAACTGGGCAAAAATGATATTTAAATGGAATGATAAGTGTATAAAAATTATATGAAAATTTTGATCAAACTGAAGGAAAGATACCATAAAAAATGGCACACTAAGGAATTCCAATTGTCACTCCACTAACCATCAACCAAGCCGACAGAAATTAACTTTCCCTGTGTTACACTCCCAGGCTGAGTTCCATTCACCCAGCATATACATTGGCCTAGCCTGGTAAATTCCCTAGAACCTTGCTTGCTAACACTGGTCCCAGTCTCTTAGGCTTCGTTTTGCTCATGCACTTTGTGCACTAGTTGAGCCATGACTGGCCCAGATTCCCACCCATCTGCGCCTTCCCCACATTACCAGAAGGCCCAGTTTAAGTTGATCATGCAGCCCAGCCTGGTGACCAACTTGGATTCCTTCCTGCCTTCTCACTTCTCACATTTCCCAGGCCCAGCTAGAGAAGCACAGCTAGCTCAGCACCCAGGCAACCCAGCAAGAAGTCACATTTGTATGTTTCCTTGGTTACTGCTGAATCGGACTCACACCCTTTCCCTCCAATCAAAAATCAACACCGAGTATCTGAAAGATTGACCTATCAACATTTAATAGACAAAATGAATCTGTACATTCGAGAAATACGCAAAGATACTAACTGTAAATTGTAAGGTAGATATTAAGAAAACAACTAAAGGCAGGCATGATGACCCACCTCTTTAGTCCCAGAACATGGGAGGCAAAGGCAGGCAGATTTCTGTGATCTTGAGAGCAGCCTGGTTTACATGGTGACTTCCAAGACAGTGAGAGCTGCATAGTGAGACCCTGGCTCAAAAAGTTAGAGAGACAGAGACAGAGAGAGACAGCGAAACAGAAAGAGATAGAGAGATACAGAGAGAGAAGAAAGGAGAGAAGCAGGGAAAGGAGGGAGGGAGAAAATAATGTAAAAATACCCAGAAAAGCAAATGAGAAAAGCAGGTCATGACGAATTGAGGAACAAAGATTATTTTAAAACAAATAGAAAATAAATCTTAAATATGCAGAAGTCCCGTGATTACAGCTTGAAGGATTTGGACAAGGGAAATGAAAGGTAAGTATGAAGATGTTTGGAGGAGAAATCTAGTCAACATTTGAAACTAAGCACTGAGAAGTACAGAGATAGAATTCACAGCAGCAGTATATTGTTCAAACTTTCTCAGCTTTTGCTGTACATTAGAACCATTTGAAGAGTGTTAAAATAAAAAGTACCCATGCCTGGGTCATCCACTCCCTTATATTAACATTTTTAAATCGCTCCCCAAATGAATGTAATACGCATCTGAGACGGACCACCATCATTGTCAAAGACATCTAGTGCTGTTGGTAGCAGATGTAGTCATCATAGAGGACAGAAAGAGATTAGAACTGTTGGGAAATTTTCTTTTTCTTTTTCTTCTTTTTATTCTGGTTTTTCGAGACAGGGTTTCTCTATGTGACTGTCCTGGTGGCTATCCTGGAACTCTCTTTGTGGACCAGGCTTGCCTTGAACTCACTGAGATCTGCCTGCCCCTGTCTCCCAGGGAGAAATTTTCAATAGAGGATGGAAAAAGGCCTAGATCTCTGTTTTCAAGCATAGTAGCCATAAACCACAGGTGAATATTTAAATTAATGAAATAATTCAGCCCCTCTGTTGTACCAAAAATTTTTTATTTGTTATTATTTAAATTTTTTCATTTATTTTACATCCCGATCTCAGTTTCCCCTCCCTCCTCTCCTCCCCTTCCCTCCTCTCCCACTGCCTCTCCTCTATATCTCCCCCTTCCACTCCTCCTCCATCTCTGTTCAGAAAGAGGCAGGCCTCCCATGGGCATCAACAAAGCATCGCACATCAAGCTGAGCTCTGACCAAGCTCCTTTCACCGTATCAAGGCTGGGCAAGGCAACCCAGCATGGAGAATAGTTTCCTCAAACTGGCTTAATTGCCAGTTTAATTGCTGTAAGCCCCACAAACAACCAAAACTATACAACTGTCACACACATGCAGAGGGCTTGGGTTGGTCCCATGCAGGTTCCCTAGTACCCAGCCACAATTTAAACACTTAACAGACACATGCTCATGATATGATACTGGATTCTGGAGGAATAGGATGTTTTCATTCTTGTTGACCTAAATGCCTCCTTCACCTTTGAAATGCATGTAGTAAAGAAGACTCTTCCAAGTCTACAAAAATTATACAGCATACATATATAATCAAATTTGGGTCCTTTGATTTATATAATGCATTTTTATGGCTCTGGGTATGTATGCAATACTCTTATCCATGTAAGATATTTCTTCTACTTGATAATGTCCAGGGAAGTTTTGTCACACCAGCGGCAGCTAGATTAAGTCAATACTGTTCACTTAGAGCAAACTTATATATTTTCTCCTTCATGTCACTCCTGCTGCACAGGGGACTTTAAATCTCTTGCTCGGAACTCATTATCACCATGTCTTCATGATGTTCTTTGAAGCAGTCAAGGGAAGACAAAAAGCAATGGCACTGACTGTAGAAACTAGAAGGCGGTATAATTGGTTAAAGTCCGGCATCTGGATATTAGGCTGAGAGTTGCTTTTATCCTTGATTGCATAGGTCATGACAAATCGGTGTCATCTTTTGCTTACCCCTGAACTTGGAAATCTGAAGTGACAATGTTCACACGGGAGTTTATTGGCAAAGTCTCTTTAAATGGGGCGGAAAGACTTCTTACTAATTGTATCAACAAGTAGAGGATATGGGCAAAGGGTACATGAGAGTTCTTTAGATTTTTTTGCAACTTCTCTACATCTATGAAATTATTTCAAAATAAAAAATTAGAAAAATGTATGCATATGAGTAATTTATGAACACTTTCTCATAAAAATTTAAATGATATTTAAAAGAACCCTTTATCTTTCCCCTCTGTGTATTGTTAATGTGTTCATTCTTAACACAGGTTTCCTTTTTTCCCTCAATTTTTATTTTTCTATTCAAAAATTGACACTTCCTCCCCTTTTCCCATTCTCCTCCTGCTCCCCCACTAACCCTCCTCCCTCCCCTTCCATCCTTAAGAGAGGGCAGGGTACCCTGCCCTGTGGGAAGTCCAAAGCCCTCCACCCAACAACACAGGTTTTCTTACCCAGTGTTTTTACTTAATATTTTGTAGGAACTTTTCATACATCACTTCCTACATTAACACTTTTTGTATCTCCATCCTCAGCACCCTTTTCCCTTGTAGGAGAGTGACCTCAATTTAAGATTGAGATAATGTGTTTCGTACAGTCACATGCTAACACATCTAAGTGGCTAGGTAATAGTTCATTAGTCTTAATAAACTTGACTAGTCTCCATTTTAAAGACACTTAAGGTTGCATTAATTTACATTTATTGTTATAAATTAGCGTTTGACATTATACATATATTTATATATTAAGATCTTTATATATATATTCACAATTATTTTCCTAGTACAGTGTCCCAGAAGTCAAATTACCAGGGACAATTTTAAAAACCTCTCAATACATACTGATGAATGTTGTATTGGCTTCCTTTATCAACAGTGGTTTTTACATGGGGAGAAAAACACAAGAAATCCCATGAAACAAAACTTAACTCTGCTTTTTTTGTGTCCAATATGAATGATAGTTAGAAAGTTCTTCCTTTCTCAGATGTTCCAAGAGTCTGTGCTGTTTTAACAAATGGACACTTTGGTGTGGATGACATATGTTTAAGAGTTTTCAACTTATATCACTTTGATCTTGTGAGGATGAAACATTTGGAGCCCTTCAACTGATGGCCTATCATTCCCCATAGTCACAAAGAATCATCCCTCTTTCAGAGTCGGATATTACAAAATGGGTAGCAGATTTTAACAGTTCTTTTTTTCTACCATTTTTTTTGCTTTACTACAGTGTCTCAGGTTAGCCCAGCTGACCTTAAACTTACTATGTGGACAAGAATGGCCTGAATTCTTGATGCTACTCCCAGTGGCTGAGCATCCACATCTTTACTACCATCCCAGGCAATTTTTCCATGTCTAAAAGAAAACAAAAACAAAAAACTAAAACAAAGCAGAGGTCAATGCCCGGAGCATAGCTATCAGTAAATAAAATCCTAAAGGTTAATATTGAGTTGAGGTATTGGGGATAGTAGTTAGGAAAATAAGTAGAATACTAGAGCCTGGGTTGAATCTTTAAGGTTGGGTAGGATTTAAATAGGAAGCTTAAAGGAGCTGGGAGAATGTTCATTATATCAGAAGTCAAGGATATAAATTTACACTGTCTAGGGTAGGGCTAGGTTTGAAAAGAAAGAAAATAATATAGGAATAGGTTAAGGAAATGATATAGGAATAGGTGAGGTGTGTCCATCCATGTGTTGAAAGATTGAAAATCTAGTGAGAAACTAGGTGTTGGGAAGCCCTCTTAAGTTCGCAAAGAAAAAGAGGTCAAGAAAGATGTATAAAGTGATTCCAATTGCTGAGCCAATGGAGAATTAAACTGTGTCAGAATGGAACTTTTGCTACAAATGAGGGGAATCCATTTAGAATGGAAAAGAGGAGAATTTTAGAGTTACTTGAAAGGAAGGACAAAACAGGACTTAGTAACAGACTAGAGGAGAGGAGACATAGGAAGAAACACAGGATACCCAATGCTTAGGAATGAGAGGATTGCTTTCTGAGTAACGAAGAAAGGCCACACAGTAGGCTGATTACCAGGTCCCTAATATTGTCAAGGTAAACTGAATTTCTGTTAAAGAGATTCTATTTCTTCCTGACTTCCACTATTACTTCAAAGATGCTTATTTCATCCTTTTGGTCTTCATTTGGTAGTGGATCTTTACATTTAACTTTGTTTCTCTGCCCCAGAGAGTTCTGCCAAGAAATGATCTTAAACACTTAAATTCACATAGGAAGTTCTGCTGAGTGCTCCCTTATAAATGCAGTCATCTTGCATGTGACTTTTTCATTTTGCATGTTGGGAACTCTAAAACCATTGCAACCTTGTTCTTACCTAAAGAAGCTTAGTTTTATACAAAGTTATGTTTCTCACAAAATTGTTTAATTCTTTCCTTACTTGCCTGGCCCAACATGCAACAGTTGAATTTGGGATGTCACAATAGTATAGCTTCAAAACCAAAAGAGAAAAACACATCACAGTGACTTAGATGGAAAGACTAGTATATGCTGCTGTGTGTCAAATAGTGCAAATAAAAAAGACATTCTAGAATTGGTTATCATCCCAGCTCTTCACTCACTGGAAGGATGAATTCAGGTAAGACATGTCTCCACTGTCTTCACTATAGTTTGAAGAAGATAAGAAGAACACTTGTTAAGATCAATGCCATGCCTAAAACCAACTACTTATTAATATAATAAATGTTTAAAAAACTTTAGCAACAATTTAAAGTACTTTGAATTCAGTGGGTTATGTGCAGCACCAAGTGAGGGTACAATTATCAGTCATTTACATACTTGATACAAAATGGCAAACAGGATAATTCAGGCCAAAAGATAAGAATCTTGAAGGCGAACATTCAATCAGTGTATGCCTTTGTTATTGATTAAATATACTAGATAATCGAGATAGAATACCCATCTCCTGCATTGGATTCAGTCTAATATCATGAGCCTTTTGCAAAGGTAGAACAGAGCTAGCCTAAAAGAAGGGATTACTCTGATTTTCCGTGGTTTGTGACTATAGCTTTTCAGTGCTGACTTCCGGAAATAGCAGTCATTTTGCTCAGCACCATCTTAATAGATCATTGTGACCTTTTATTTGCATCATAAGGGGAATCAGGCAAGGTATTTCTTCTACATGAGTCTAAGGATTACTTTGCTGGAAGAGATAGTTTCTTCCTTTGTCCGTTTCAAGAATGAATATTATGCCTATTATTTCTGTTATTCATGTAACCTATGTTGCTGTCATCCACCAATAACTTCAGCATTTCTCACATCTGGATGGCAGATCATGTATTAGTCAAGATGCTCTCTGTAGGCCTCACATAATTACTGATGTAAGCTTATTACATTTTTTAAGCATTTCATCTAGTTCTTCAATATGCACACAACCTTATATAAATAGCAGACACTAACATGTGCAATGGCCTGCTTACCAAGTGTTTTGTATCCTGGCTCTTCCTCTTCCTCTCATGTTATATTTCTAGTTACCTATCCAGTTTGTACCCTGTTCTCTTCATTAAATGATGATGTAAACTGTTCTTCTTGGCTGCAAACTTTGGCTTCTTTTCAGGTTTTTTTCCTCTACCACAGACTATTTTAGGTCTTGTATCTCCTGTCCTTTGTCCCACCAGTTTCCTTGCTGGGAAGTATCTTTTGCAGATGAAATTGAGTCAATATGTAATATACTCTGATATGACTATAGGAAGTTCTTACCAGCACTTTAAAATACAAACACAAATATGAGACCATAATAAAAAGCAAACTAAGCCGTCAATGACACCTCGAGTATATGCTAGTAGTCACTATAGTCCTAGGAGAAATTTATAATTAAAAACCGTGAAATAGGCAAAATTCTACCAATGAGCTAAATTGTTTTCCATTTGTGTACATAAATTAATGGCTTCCTCATATTTTTTTTCCTGGCAGACAGCTTGGTGTAATTTGAACATCACCAGTGATTCATGGAGTTGTCACTTGACTAATGTCAGTTGACCTGAATCTTTCTGAAGTAGCATTTAGCTAGACACATTGTGCTACTACTTTTTTATAGTGAGGAGTTCAGCAAATTAAATTCTATGAGTTTTGTAATGTATTGTGCACTTTGGAACTTTTATTTATTTTCAGATTTTCTTGAATACTGCTATCTTAGGATTTTGTGTCTCTCATTAGAAAAGTCCCTCTTGGCCACTGGTACTCCCAGCTGAAATGTCTCTAGAGTCAGCAGGCTTTTATTTTTCTTAGAGCTTTATAGGTAACCAATTTCTTTTGCATACATTGTCTCATTAATTCTTTCACTTATCCTTGCCTCCATCACAGAGTCATCATCTTTCTTGAGTATTTTTAGCATCATAGAAATAAATGACTCTTAAGACTCCAGCACTAATAGGTGGTAGAGTCAGGATCATAATCCAAATTTCTGGATTCCACATTTTAGGCTTTTCTCATTTACTGGAAGATTATTTTGTTAATGAGATGTAGTGATTGAAGCAGAAACCTTTTTGTGAATTTTCTCTGTAGACATTCCAAGGCTTCACTTCCTGTTGTGTTTGGAGACCAGTATGCCATTTAAGATCCAGAGAAGATTTTGCCATTGTGGATTTTTATGAAATTCCATGTTGCTTACACAACAAATATACTCACACTCTCTCATTTTGGTAGAAGAAACCTTGGTGTAGGAGGTCCTTCTGTATTTGTGTTGCTTTCATTGGTTGAATAAAGAAACTGCCTTGGCCTTTTGATAGGGCAGCACTTAGGTGGGTGGAGTAGACAGAACAGAATGCTGGGGGAGAAGGACAGATAGGCAGATGCCATGAAGCTTCTGCCTGAGACTGACACTGGTTAGAATCTTTCCTGGTAAGCCACGACCTTGTGGTGTTACACAGATTTGTAGAAATGGGTTAAATCAAGATGTGAGAGTTAGCCAATAAGAGGCTAGAACTAATGGGCCAGGCAGTGATTTAATTAATACAATTTCTGTGTGATTATTTTGGGTGTAAACTAGCGGGGTGGCTGGGACTACAAGCAGCCTGCTCCTCCTGTAACAGATTGGTGCCCAAAGTGGTAAACTGACTCCACATAAAACCTGAGAGGGCTTTAAAAAGGAATTCTAGAAGAAAAAAAAATAGAGAGTTTAACACAGCTTTTTGCTGTTTTCTGGTGGCGTGCTGCAGAAAGCTTTTCCTGACTCAGCAGTTGTAGCAGAAAAAAACCGTGCAGTTTTAAAACGCAAAAAATGCAGCTTCCTGGGCGGTGTGACAGAGCAAACTCTGGCTATGAAGCATTTCAATGGCTTTTATGGGACTGGATGTTTGTGTGCTCACTCGGAATCAGGAAGAAAGTACTCTGAGACCATGCTAATGGCTCAGTGCTCCCTGCATGGGCAGATGGTAGGATCAGGTCTGCTAGGCATGCACAAGCTGGAGAGCATGGCGGATTCCTGCCACCATACACAGAGATGTTTCCAGGCTGCGCAGTGCTCTGCATGGCAGATTTGGCTGTAACTCAGATAATAAGAGTTTATGTGCTGCAAGCTCATTCTCAGAGTTAAAGTGCTGAGTGCAGCTCCTACCTGGCGGCCCCAGAGCTAGCAAAAATGGTACGTCCACCATTTTGAAATTGGAGAGAGGTGGAGCCAACATCCAGAGCAGCTGCAACCAAGCTGCTTAGCATTTTAAAAGCTCTTCAAGACAGTAGAGAATTACAGACAATGCAATAGGACAGATTCAGACATAAAAGACCTTTAAATGGGTCATATTGTTAGATAAACATATGTAGGCTTGGGAGAGAGAAGAAAAGGAGTATAGAGAGTCATAAAAATAAAGTTAATGCTTTAAAAAAGGTAAAGTCTTTAAAGAGACAGGCAGTAAAAATATTGATAGATTAAAAAGAGTAAAGAAAAATAAGCCACGTAAAAATGGAAAATTCACAGAGTCTGGATTATGTATTTTATTGTGTTTTCTTTGAATTTTTTAACTGTGAAGGAACTAAGTACAGAGAAACATTTTATTGTGTGGGCTGCTAAGCTAAGCCACCATGTATATAATAAAAATATTATGACTTCAAAATTTGGGTCTAAGGATATGATGCTTTGGAAAGGAGTTTCTTCTTTTGTTTTTACAGAGGATGAGACCCTGAGGATTCCTTCTAGACCAATATGGTATGATAGACCACACCCTCCTGAAAGGTTGCTGTGAACACCCTCAAAAAATTACTTTTTTCAACTGCCAACTGAGATGAACCTGGCACACAGGATACACCATGAAAGACCTGATTAACAGCGCCCCCATACAGCATGAAGAAGTTTGGAGAGAAATAACTATGTCCATATTCTCAAATATTGTTTATAACTGTTTGTTTATATTTAAAGGGGGATATGACATAGATATGAATAATTTGCATTGGTATGGATTTTGCTTTATTGATATAAATTTAAGGTCAATCTTGTTATATGTATATTTATGCTCTTGATTAAAGTATTGTGATTGTGTAGCTCATTTAAAAATGCAATGTACAATTAAGAAATATAGGTTAATAGATAATCATCTATAATAGTCAAAGTTTGTAGCCATGTTAGTTAGATTTTCTAGATGTGCATAGATATATTCCAGATAGGTATTCTTCATATCTTTCAAAGACTACAGAATATGGCATTTAAAATGTTTTAATAACTTAGGGCTTTTTATGACAATGAGACACGTCTGCTCCTGGCAGCACCAATCTACTTCAAGAGGAAGATGGGCATCAAAGAGGCTCTTTATGGAGTTTGCTAGCCATTTGGGGAAGAAACTGCTCTTGCCTGGACTGCTTCACTGGACATGCAGTACCCATAGAGAGATGACTGCTGAACTTGCCTAAAGGTGAGATGATCCTTCGGGGCTCCTGATTCATGAAAGAGTATGTGAGACATTCTGCAGGATACAGAAGAAAGTGACTAAACTGTCTTTAAAATGTCCTGCTTCATGGAAATGTCTGTTGCATACTATGGGCCTGTAGGCTGAAGATGGATGCTCCAACGGTAAAGAAGAACTTTGGGTGACTGTCCAGGCAGTGAGATGTCTCTTTCATTTCTAGAGTTTTGGAAGTTGCTTACTTCTCATTTACTTAGGTAATATTATATCCTTTGGAGTCTTTGATACAGTTGAAGAATAGATAGATTGTTATAATTATAGTTTTCCTTTGTTATGATAAAAGATAAAATAGATAGAAATATTGTAACTGTAATTCTTGTTTGATAACTGTTTTGTTATATGTAATTTTACTATGTTAAAGTTAAAGCCTTCCTTTCCTTTTTAAACAGAAAAGGGTAAATGGTGTAGGAGGTCCTTCTGTTTATGTATTGCTTTCATTGGCTAATCAATAAAGAAACTGCTTGGCCTGATAGGGCAGATCTTAGGTAGGCAGAGAAGACAGAACTGAATTCTGGGAGGAAGAGAGCAGAGTGAGAGAGAACCACCATGAAGCTGCCAGAGTCAGACATGCTAAATCTTTCCTGGTAAGCCACAACCTTGTGGTGATATACAGATTATTAGAAATGGTTAAATCAAGATGTAAGAATTAGCCAATAACAAGTTAGAGATAATGGGCCAGGCAGTGTTTAAATGAATACAGTTTCTGTGTGATTCTTTCAGGTGTAAGCTAGTCATGCGGCCAGGACAAAAAGCAGGCCCTCTCTCCATCAACAAAACCTTACCTATTTTACATTTCTTTATAGCTTAGAATGTTTATGGAGGCTGCTCATTCATTTCCTGGCTGCCCAGACCCGATATAATCACATGTAAAAAAATTCAGAAATTCACAGGATGGGAACAAATCCATTCATCAATTTCTTTTTAGAATAATACAGTTGATGTCACAAACTTCTACCTATGGTAGGTAGTAAAAGATTGGCTCAGATTTGGTGTTAGGAGGGGTTAGAAGGATCTGGCAGGTGTGAGCTCTGTGACATGAGTGATGGGAACCGAACGTGGGTCCTCTGGGAGAGCAGCAAGTGCTCTTAACTATAGCGTCATATCTCCAGTCCTGTCAGTTACTTTCTTAATGACTGCTGCTGTGACCTGCTTGACTTTGGTATTGACCTGACTGGGATGGAGGGGAGAAATGACTGACACACACTGAAAAAACCTGGAATTGAATGGGTCCTGTACTCTGATGGAGATGCATCTGCAGCCTGGAAACTCAGCTTATTATATACAGCTGAGTGAGGACATAGGTTAGCTGACATTAGTAGGTGTGCTTAGTAGAGGAGCAACTCAGCCTGCAGTCATATGAAAGGAGAAAGATGTGGTTGATACTTATCGTATACACTGTCAACATCTGTACTTAGACCAGGGGAGGGCCTGAGCCCCACCCAGAGAAGGCCTTACCATTTCTGTGGTTCTGAGGCACTGGGGTCCTGGCCATGACTGTGGTCATGTCAACAATACACATTCACTCAGGATGTCATTCTCTCCCCACAGATTGCCATTCTGACTGGGATGAAATATAATTTCAAAGTTGTTTTAATTTGCATTTTTGATGGCTAGTGAGGTTGATCACCTTTTAAATATTTACTAGCCATTTGTATTTCATCTTTTGAGAATGGTTCATTCACTTCACTAGCCCCTTTACCGATTGGATTTATGATTTTCTATTGTTTAGTTGTTTTGAGTTTGTTGGATATTTTAGAAATTAATCCTCTGTCAGATACATAGCTAGAAATATTTTTTCTATTTTATAGGTTGTATGCTCAGCCAATTAACTGCTGTGTGGAAATTTTTTAATTTTTTTCAAAATCCCTCTTGTCAGTTATTGACATTGTTTCCTAAGTGACTAGAGTTCATATATTCATAAAATCATTGCCTTTGCCTGTATCTTAAAGTGTTTCCCCTAGATTTTAATCTTTTTAGATTCAGAGTTTTGGGCCTTCTATTAAGATTTATAATCCAGCTGGAGTTGGATTTTGTAAAGAGTGAGGAAAAGACCTAGTTTCACTCATCTCAACGTTGACATCTAGTCTACGAGCACCATTTGTTGCAGAGGCTGTCTTTAATATATCCTTTTGGCCTTTTTGTGATTGAAGTTGTATAAACTAATATCGAAGTCCTCTGTTCTATTCTGTTGATCTTTGGATCTGTTTTGGTGCCAATTCCAAGTTATTTCAGTACTATGTCTTTGTAGTATAGCTTGAAATCAAGTATGCCCCCAGCATTGATTTTCAGTCAGGATTGCTTTGGTTATCTAGGACCTTTTGTACTGTCATGAGCTTCCTAAATGTTTTCTTTGACTTTATAGATTCACATGGTGCGCTTGTGTATGAGCAATAGTGTGCGACTGTAGTATGTGTGTGTAGTCATAAGACAAATTGTGGGAGCTGGTCCTCACTTTTCAACCATGTGAGTCCCAAATATTTAACTCAGGTCATTTTCCAGTCACTTCCATGTGAATTTTAAGAATTCATTTTCTATTTCTGTGAAGAACATGATTGGTGTTTTTATGAAAATTGCACTGAACTTGTAGACTGCTTATGGTAGAATATAGCCACTTTCACAATACTAATTCTTTCAATTGAGGAGTATGGGAGGCCCTTTTATGTTCTAGTATTTTCTTCCATGTTCTAGTATCTTCAATTTTATTCTTCAGTGTTTTAAAGATTTTTCTTCTGTAGAGGTCTTTCATTCCCTTGGGTAGGTTTATTCTAATGTATTTTAAGGGAATTATGAATGAGATTGCCTTCCTGATTTCTTTCTCAGTATTACAGACACAAATTTCCTTATCATATCAATCACCCACACTTTCCTTTGGCTTTTCACTATGAGTTTTCTACTATTATATGAACTACTGTACATCCTTTATTTTAAAATATTTTTTGCTACTATTGTGAAGTTACCATAAACTTTTAAGGTTCTTGATGGCCTTATTATATTTTTATTCCTTAAATTAATATGTTATCAAGGTAGAACAGATAGCTAGCACATAATGTGACTTTTCCCACAGTGAGTAATTAGGCCAGGAAAAGGGGACACAGTTATTGTTTTGCATCCTGTAATATATTCTGATGTGTGAATATTTCAGAACTGACTTCCCAAAATAAAGTACAAGGGATACATTTTAATTTGTACATTTGTACTTCTCATTTTTAATTTTTCTTCTACATTTGTCTCTACTATACCTTCCAAGCACATATGCTATGGGCCAATGCTATTGAAAGGTGTTAGGTGACTAAAAGGTTTAATGTATTGCTGCTCACAGGAAGTACTTTATCATCTTGAAAAGTGATTCTTGGAAATCGAAAAAGACATAAAGATCTATCTTAGTGAACTTTTATTTCAAAAGTTTTTGTATAGATTGTAGCATGAATTCTTAATAATTGGTCTTAATAATAAAATCCCCTAGTGCTGGGATTAAAGATGTGAGATCCCAAGTGCTGGGATCAGCTTTGTGTGAGCTCTGCTTCTCTTTTAGACTGGTTAAATCTTCCACCTCCCAAGTGCTGGGATTAAAGGTGTGTGCCACAACTGCCTGGCCTCTATGGTTAACTAGTAGCTAACTCCACCCTCTAATCTCCAGGCAAGCTTTATTTGTTAAAGCACAAACAAAATATCACCACAATAGATTTTGGTTTTGTAGAGTGAAATGCATATGTGTGTATTTGTCAGGATAGCCAAACACCCTGGTGAGCAGGGAGCAAAGATAAATGAATTCTCTTCCTTGATTACTGACTTCCACAGTGATTCTAATTTCCAGACATAGAGGCAGTTGTATGATACAGATGGCTATGTAGCTGATTTTTAAATTTGTAAGAATGATTTTTCAATTTGGTTACTATTGAAATTAAATTATATCAACTTACACTTAAATATGTAAAAACAAAGTAGTAACTTAAATATCAGATCCTATTTCTTTTTTGCCACATTTTACTGTTATTTATGCTTCTGAAGTTAATTTTTCCTATACCTCTGTTGTAGAAATATTATATATTTTTAAGAGCTTAAAATTGGCCATGGGAAAAGATTTTTGTGATTCTTTTATACCTTATGGCTTGGCAAATGCTTCAAGTTAGGGCTAGATTTCTTATTTTATTGGTTGTCTATCACAAAGAAGTGGTAGAATATTAAAAGAGTTTCTAGAACAGATTTATGCTTCTGGTCCAAATGCAGTAACAGGAATTGAATCTAACCTCCTGCTTGAAACAAAGAAAAATAAGATAGAACATATAAGCCAATTGAAGTGGCCACTGAGGGATGAAAAAAAAAGTGAAAAGAATCCTATAATTGTCCAAGCTTGTCACCTTGAGTTTTAAGGCCAGGGTTTATGGATGAGGAACTGAATCAGAGACTGCTATGCACTGTGATGAACAGACAGAGATGAAGTGAAAATGAAGGCCACTAGAGGTCACAGGACAGACCAATGGGATGGGGAAAAAGAGCCCCAGATATCTGGATTAGATTTCATGCTGGCATTAAGGAGGACAATGATCACAACATGTATGCGACAGCAGCACACACAACTAGAGAAAACCAGCTTAAATATTTAAAATACCATTCCCCAGTTCTCATACAGAACAAACATTATAGGTCCCATGGTTACTGTCTTTACTGAAAATTTGCTGAATAAGGAGCATGAGTTGAGAAGTCTTGCTTTGGTAGCCTTCAAAATAAACCAGTCTCTGAGCTCACCTGAAAAATTTTACCATCAATTTTGTTTTCAAGTGTCTTGCCTCTACGACAGACGAAGAAGAATAGTTTTGGGAATGCGAATATGCTCAGCACATAAGACTAATTTATCACGCCAGTGTTTAAAAAGTCACATGACTCGAATCCCCCATGAAAGCAATGAAAATTCTGGGGATAACTGTCAAAAATGTTATAAAATCTTTTCAGAATTCTGGAAATTAAGCAAAGCCTTGTAACAATCCAAAAAGCATTTATTTAAGAAAAATACCTCAATCTTGATAGAAATAGGAAAAATTGTGACAATTTTACCTTCACTAAAACTCTAACCCACTCTGGAGATTTTTGGTAGCCCTGAGATCCTTCAGACCTAAAAATACAATAATCGAAATGTTCTGAATCCTTGTAGTAACTAGAGAGAACAGAATGGGTTTTAGCCTCTACCAAGACCAAGCCAAAACAGTTGTATTTGTCCTGCCTGAAAGAAATCTCTAGGAAAACTCTATTCCCCTGACTTATATTCATTTAAATATTACTCTCAAGTTTTTTTAAATTGGGAAATTCTCCTAACATTTATTTTGTTTTTATGTGTGTGTTTTACCTATGTGTATGTCTGTGTGCCACATACAAATAGTGAAAAAAGAGGGCATTGCACCAGATTCTATGGGAACTGAAGTTGCAGAGGGTTATAAGCAGCCATGTGAGTGCTGGGAACAGAACTCAGATCTTCTGCAACAGCAGCAAGTATTCTTAGCCATTGAGTCATATTTCCAACCCCATGAACTAGGAAATTCTTATTACTAAGTTGTCTATTAAAAATTGTCATTTTAAAGAAATACTGTTCTTTTATGTATCTCTTTGTAAGTATGGCATAGAAAATGAGTCAAATGTGGAATTTGGACACAGAATTAATATAAAAATGTATATTCTAAAACACATATACACATGCATGCTCATGTGTGTATGTGTGCATATGTATGTATATCTTAAAGGGCTGACAATGCTCCCTATAAGAAACAGAGACTAACACAAACCCTAGTGCCTGATAAGAAACATACTTTCAAAGGGTTGGTCAGAGTAGTCCACGTGATTCTCAATACAATATAAATTATCAAGGTAGTCCTTGGTTTCCTCTCAGGGGTTAAGGGTGAGCCCCTGTTGCTGAAGACAACACCCTTTTAGGACACAGGACCCAGATGACTTGAGCTGGATCTGATTTGAAAGCTTCTTTTCTGGGGTCAAACTTCCATAGTTCCAGGAAATACTATGCAACTTGCCAAGGGAGGGAAGCAATTCAACAGTTCTACCCTGCTGCAGCACCTATGAACCTTGACAATCACCAACATAGCAAGATACACATGCATGTAGGTACAATAGGTGCCACTCACATGACAGTGGCAGATAACAGCTATCTAATTGGACTTAAGACTCACTCAACAGGAAAGATATCATGCCTGGTTCTAGAAATTTAGTCAGTTTCCCAAGGCTAGTAAGGTCATGGACCTTAGAAAAGAACCTACTACTGTTGGAGGGAGGCTGCCTGTTGGTTCCTGGATGCTCTCCATAACCAGAGTTAGCGCTGGCAGCCCAGTCCAGGAAGCCATGTCTTAAAATGGTGCAGCTTTTTTTCTGTGATTGCTGAATCAGAAAGACTCTCTTAAAGGAACCATGCCTTTGCCTTCTTCTAGCAAACAGAGCCAAGCCGAGAAAATGCTGCTACCATACCATGCTTAACTCTGTTCTTTTGTGTCTAGGATCCTTTTTAAGCTTTCTCAGGTTTTTTTGTGGATTTAGTCAACCATGTGGGTGCCAATTTGTTGGAGGGAGGCCACTTGCTGGTTCCTGGCTGCTCTCCCCTTGTTTGTCCTGGCCTCTCAGAACTGAAATAATCACATAGAAACTGTATTAATTAAATCACTGCTTGGCCCATTAGCTCTAGCTTCTTATTGGCTAACTCTCACATATCAATTTAACCCATTTCTATTAATCTATGTATCACCACGTAGCTGTGGCTTACCAGCTAAATTTCTGGCATCTATCTCCGGTGGGACTACATGGTTTCTCTCTGAGTCTGCCTCCTTTCTCCCAGCATTCATTTTAGCTTTCCCCACCTAGCTCTGTTTCACTATAGCTCTGCTATAAGCCCAAAGCAGTTCTTTTATTTATCAATGGTAATCATAGCATACAGAGGGAAATCCCACATCATACTACCTCTACTTTACTAGACTAATATAATTTCTTATTGCCGTCTAAATCTTATATTTAAACCCAGAGGTAAGTGTGGCTCACACTTCTCATCAGAGAAGCATCTCTCTTCAGCAAATGGAGAGCATCACAGAAAGCCACAATTGGATACAATGCAGAGATGAACAGACTATGAGGAGCCTAGCCCAAGCACATCAATCTACATCACAGCTCCTGCATCTATGGCTCAGGAAACATCTTGAAAGAAAGGGTAGAATGATTAGAAAAACCAGAATATTAGGAAGTCTGCTGTGAAACAGCCTTTCCTAGAAGTGCCTGCATCAACAAGACCTGAACAATAACAGTATCTATGTTTATGTGGAAGGGAAAATTTTTCATGGTGTCCTACCCCTAGACAGGTAATGACAGACAGCTATTGACTGCTGGGAGAAGAATTAATCTCTTCTGGGGATGACCCCCTCTGTTGGTTGTCCAATGTGGAGTGGTCAGTATTGAAACCATATACACACAAGCCACAAAAAACTGACTCAGCAGGTTCTATTTATACATATTTATACACACACACATACACACACACACATCTAATGCAACTAAAGATGAAAAGGCTATCAACTTGAGTAGTATGTGGGAGTGGGCAGTAACTGGGGGAGTGTGGAGGGGGAAAGAGGAGTGGGAAAGGGGTATAATTCTATTTCAATTAAAACTTTAAAATAAAATTTAAATTTAAATGATATATACACTTATAAACAATTCATTTCATAATACAAAATTATCCATACTAAAACAAAACAAACCAACCAACTAAACAAACAAAACAACCCAAACCTTTGTGGTATTGGAGGTTCAACCAAGGTCATATACTTACTAGGCAATTGCTTTACTATTGAGATAAATCCTTAGACCTCTTTCTATTTTACTTTGAGACACATTCTCATTAGGTTGCTCAGGCTGGTCTTAAAGTCATTCTGCAGCTCAGGCAGGCCTTGAACTTGTTTGTGAGCCTGCTGCCTCAGAATGTGCTATCAGCCCCAGCCCAAAATTGATTTAAATACGGCTATTTAAATATGGCTATATGTGTGTGTGTGTGTGTGTGTGTGTGTGTGTGTGTGTGTATCAAGATTGCATGTTCAGTAACAAAACACATGTGTTTTACATTGGATTGGTGCTTTCTGCCAGACCAAGAAACCATGTAACTATAGCTTCATAAACTCTGAGATAAAAAATCCACAAGCACAACAACAAAAACACTAGAGAAAAAGACAACACCTTCTGTTGCATGAATTCTAGTTGGTCTTAATTATAAAAACCCAGAATCAGATATAGGGGTTAATACTGAAGATCGGAGAAGCAGAGAGGCCAGCCACTAGGGAGTTCTTTTACTTCTACCAATGCTCAGACCAAAGGGGTGATGCTGTTCTAGACTACATCTCCAGACTCCATCTGTCTTGACCAAATCTCAGATTTCACTGAGCTCCTGTCTCTTCCCCTTATATTCCTCTCTCCATCCAGCCATATCACTCCTGTCTCCACCTCCCTAGTGCTGGGATTAAAGTCATGTGGTCCCAAGTGCTGGGATCACCTTTGTATGAGCTCTGTTTCTCTTTTAGATAGATTCAATTTTGTGTAGTTCAGGGTGGCCTTGAACTAAGAGAGATCCTTGTGCTTCTTTCTGTCTCCTAAATTCTGGGCTTAAAGGTGTGTACCACCACTTCCTGGCTTCTAGTGGCTTAGCTCTGCACTCTGATCTTCAGGCAAGCTTTATTTGTTAGAACATAACGAAATATCACTACACTCTCCATTAAATGATGGTTGTAAAACTGGATGTCTATATATAGAAGAGTGAAATTAGGCTCATATATATCACTCTGCAGAAAAATCAATTGCAAATGGATCAAAGTCCTTAAGGTGAAACTTCTAAAAGAAAACATAGGTAGTACCCTTCAGGTGTGGGAAAGGAAAGGACTTTCTGAATAGGATACCATTTCCTTGGGAATTATTATCAACAATTGATAATGGGACCTCATGAATTAAAAGAATTCTATTCAGAAAAGTAAAAAAAAAATAAACCAATGGAAGAGTAATTCTACAGAATGGAAGTGAATCCTTGCCAGCTATATACCTGGCAGAGGATTAATATCCATAATACAGGAAGAACTCATAAAACAAAGAATCAAGAAAACAAAGGACCCAATTTAAAAATGGAGTTATGGATCAGAACAGAGAGCTGTTAAGAGAAGAAATAAAAATAACCAAGAAACATCTCAAAAAGCCATCATCCTTAGCAATTAGGGTAATGCAAATTAAAACAAGTGAGATTTCATCTCATACCAATCAGAATGGCTAAGATTAAGAAAACAACTGATAACAAATATTGGTGAGGATATGGGGGAAGAGGAACACTTATACACTTTGGGGGGATTGCAAACTGGTATAGGCACTTTGGAAACCAGTGTTCAGAATTCCCAAAATGCTAAAAAGAAATATGCCATATAACTCAGTTATATGACTCCTTGGCATATGTCCAAAGGTCTCAACATCCTACTCCAAAGACACTTGCTCAGTCATGCTCATTGCTTCTCTATTCACAACAGCCAGGAAATGCAAGCAGCATAAATGTCCATTCAGTGATGAATGAATAATGAAAATGTGTTGTGTGCACACTATGGAATAATATTCAGCAGTGAAGATAAATGAGATTCACAGATAAATGGATGGAAGTAGAAAATATTATATTGACTGGAATAATCCAGACATACAAAGACAAACACTGTTTTATCTCTCATTCTATATTTTCCAAGAAATGGCCTGAGAAGGCCTTACTGGCCCATGTAAATAATAACATTGAGTCTCAACACAATAAAAAGTGGAGGCCAATACATAAATGTTAACTGTCTGCTAGAACATTGATGCTTGTTTCAACACACAATGGCTTAGAAAGGTAGGAGGACTATTAGTACAAGACATTTAAAGATATCTGTTTTTAACTTTTGTCCATCAAGTTAAGTGAACAGACTTTTGTGGCTACAAAAGGCAAAGAATACTGGCAACACAGAACTAGCCTGAAAAGTCATAAAATAAGCAACAGCAATAAAAAAACAAAACAAGTAACAATAGCAAAACTGAATGGAAAACAAACACAATATGACTTGCTGAGGTACCACATTTAATAACTTAAAATACATAACTTCAAAGAAAATGCTAGCTGTATCTAAGCAAGAGGACAATCTGGTCTAACAGGAGTTGAAACAGAATTGTGGATGGATGTGCTATTATGCTCAGCTCAGCATTATTTGTAATTGGCCAAACATGAAGACAAGCTACATGGCGATTGACAGCAAATGAATAAAGAAAATTCAATCTATACAATTTAATATTAATTAACCAGTTTAATATTATTCATCTTAAAACCTAAAAGAGATTCTTTATTCACAAGCTAAATGATTATGCTAAATGATGTTAGCAATATGACAAATTGGAAATCCACAATATCATAGACACAGCAAGTCTAAAATAGTCAAAATGACTGAAACAGGATAAAGAGGTGATTACTAAGGACTATGATGGGGTAGATATGAATAAAAGGGTTCAAAGTCTGAGTTACCAAAGATAAGTTGGTGCCAAAATCTAGTATACAATACCAGGTCTAGTGTTAACAGTATTACATATTTAAACATATGCTTAGAAAGTTGGTCTCACATTAAGCATTCTCATCAAAAAATGATAAATTAGGAGGAAATTTTGAAGAGAATGGCTATATTATTATTTTAAGATAAATTTTAATTTTATTTATATGTGTATCTGTATGTCTATGAACACCTGTATGTATTTACTGAGAAAACCAGAAGTGGGCCTTGGGTCTCCTGTAGCTGGAGTTAAAGGTGGGTGGGAGCTGCCTGATATGGTTGCTGGAAATCAAACTCCAGTCCTCTGCAAGAGCAGAAAGTGCTCTTAACTGTGGAACCATCTCTCCAGACCCTGGATATATTTATGCTATAAATAGTATTAATTTCACAGGTATGTTATATATTGAAAATCATTAAGTCATCAATATTAAATATTTATTGCTCTTTGTATATCAATAAACCAGCTTATGAAAATAAGAAAATGAATTAATATAATTTATTATATCAACAGGCTAGAGATGAAAACGCATATGACAATATGACACAGAGAAAACATTTGACAACAGCCCAACTTTCATTTGAGACTATAAAAGATTTGCAACAAATTTGTAAAAGAGGTAGAATTCATCAACCTTATTAAGAATTTCTACAAAAATTCTATAGCTAACATCTTGCTTTATGGAGTGACATTTGAAGCTTTCTCTTTTTGCTTCATAAGACAGATAAGTCTATTTGACTACTACTTTTGACTGTCATACTAGAATGCCTAATTAATGCAACAAAAAGAAAAGGAAATGAAGTATATGCAAATTAGAAAGGAAGACAAAATGTCTTTGTTCTCAAAAAACACAATTATCTATGTAGAAAATCTGGAAGAATCAGGAGGCAAAAACTTTCTTGAAACTAAAGCCAAAGTTACAGGAAATTCTGTTAATAATATAAATCTGATCACCTTCCTATATACCAAAACTAAATATGCAGCATTATAAATTAAATACCACATTACAGTTTGTACTACCTCCACCAACAAATCAAGAATAGAGGTGTGAGTCTAAGAAAATATAGACAAGAACACTATAAAATTTTGTTAAAATAACCTTAAAATAATGGAAAAAAGATATCTATGAGAATGGCTAAGAAAACTAAATGTTGTTGGGATGTTAGTTCTCAATTAGAACTATAAATTCAACACAATTAAGGTTTGTTTTCTTTTCTGGGTATTGCCAAGCTGGTTGCAGTATTTATATGAAGAAACAAAATACCAAGAATAGCGAACTCAGAATTGAAGGGGAAGAATAAATTGAGATGCCTGCCGCCAACTTGAAAAGATTTACTTAAAGATACAGTGATCAAGATAGTGTGGGGTTGGCAGTAGAATGGACAAGCAGATCAATAGAATAGATAAGAGAGTTAAAAGTAGAGCATCGTGAACACCGACTATTTATCTTTGACAAAGGAACAAAGGCAATATAGTAGAGCAGAGGTTATCCTTCTATCAAACAGTGCTGAAACAACTGGAGATATACTTTCAAAAATTTATCTAGACAGACCTCACACTATGTTTAAACACTAGTTCAGGATGATCATAGACCAAAATAAAAAATCACATCTTCTAAAGTTAAAAGAAAGTCTTGATGAACATGGTAATTTTATAGATATAACACTGAGGGCTTGAACCTTAAAGGGATGCACTGATAAACTGTATTTCATTGACCTTAGAATCTTGTGCTATGTGAAAGACAATGTCAAAAACCAGCAAAACAATTTAAACAGGGAGAAACTACTTACAAATGGTCAAAATACATTGTGTGAAAAAAATGTTTAAAGAAAAATGACATAACTTATGATGGACTTTGCAAAGATGTCTTAAAATTCAACATTAATAAAATAAATATTCCAAAGTAAAATTGAGGATTGTCTTAATTAGGGTGTAAATGGATAATACTCATTTGTTCTTGGCTACCCAGAGCCAAATAATCACACAGAAACTGTATTAATTATATCATTGCTTGGCCTATTAGCTCGGGATTGTTATTAAATAATTCCCTACATCTTAAATTAACCCATTTCTATTAATCAATGTATCACCACGAGGCTGTGACCTACTGTTAAGGTTCCAGTGTCCTTCTCTTTTGGCAGCTAGGTGATGTCTCCCTGATTTTTCCTTCTTTCTCTCTGTATCTTTGTTTGGATTTCCTGCCTAGCTATACTCTGCTAAGCCATTGGCTGAAACAGCTTTATTCATCAACCAATAAAAGCAACATATATACAAAAGGACATCCCACATGATTAGGGTTTCTATTGCTGTGAAGAGACATCATGACTACAACAACTCTTACAAAGGAAAACATCTAATTGAGGTGGTGACTTCTAGTCAGAGGTTCAGTCTATTATAATCATGGTGGGACATGGCAACATGCAGGCAGAGATGGTGCTGGAAAAATAGCTGAGAGACCTACATCTTGCAGGCAACAGTAAGTAGTCTCAACACTGGGTGGTACCTTGAACACATATGAGACCTCAAAGCCCACCTTCACAGGGACACACTTCCTTCAACAAGACCACACCTACTCAAAGTCCACACCTTCTAATAAAGCCACTCTATTTGGGAGCCATTTTCTTTCAAACTACCACAATGATAAGGCCAGCGATCAACTGCTGTGATTACCTGCATGAAGACCTGCAGGTTGGGTATATCAATATTTCATCATTAATGGAGGAGTGGATCATGACAGCCCAGCCCTCACTGAGAGACTGTTAATAGCTGATGGTGATTGGAGGAAGAAGGGTCACTTTATTCAGTGGTGTTGCCCATGCTCCAGTAAATAATCTTGCATCTGTGCTTATACAGGCAACCCTAAGTAATCTCGGTGGGTTATACACACAGGAAAGGTATGAAAGCAGGAAGGGGACCATTTGGAAAGAAAACAGAATTTAGGAAAAAAAGAAGAGAAAATAAGACAGGAAATTAGGGTGTGAAAAGGACCAAAAACTACTATATACATGCATGAAACTGTCAAAGAATAGAAAATATTCTAAATGGGAAAAGGACTTAAAATTTTTCTTTCTCCTCAGAAGACAGATGAATGGCCAGAATCATTACTTCTGGGAAAATGCTAATTTTAGCAATAGTGAAAAGCTACTTCATATGTACTATGATGGGTATAATTAAATAGCCGGCATTTCTGAGTCTATGAAGAAACGGGAATCCGCACACACTACTTTGGCAATACAAAATGCATCATCCACCTTGGAAATCAGTCTACTACCTCCCCAACAGACTTGCCACTTGACACAGCTATTCTACTCTTAGATATATACTCAAGAGAGGTGAAAACATATCCCTACATGAGAACTGGTACATAACTGTGCATAGCATTTTTATCATAACTAAAAGTTAAAAATGACCTGCATGTTCATCGATGAAAAGATAAAATTTGGCTCAGCTATAGCTTGAGATATTACTTGGACACAAAGGAAACTGTGGTACAAGGAAATATAGCAACATAGATTTATCCTGAAAATAATATGTTAAGTAAAGAAGCCAATTATAAATACCCCCAAATTTCTGAATTTATTTTATATGTTCAGAATAGGCAATAGGTCAATTCACAGGGGCGGCATATTAGGTATCCTGCATATTGAATACATTTATTATGATTCATTACAGTTATGAGGTAGCAATGAAAATGATTTTATGGTTGGGGTCAACACAATGTGAGACACTGTATTAAAGGTTTGAAGCATTTGGAAGGTTAAGAATCACTGTGCTGAAGGAAGATGCACAAGTGATAGCTAAAGGGTGAGTGGTTGTTGAGTAGAAGAAAATGTTCTAAGTTTTTCTGTAGTGACTTTTGCACAGATATATAATAATCATACAAAATAATGGGTTTCATTGTGATACTTGCACACACTCATACTGTGTCTGTATACATGACAATCATTGTTCTCTCTTGTCACCTTTCTTCCCTCCTCCTGGTCCCTTATCTGATCCCAAATAATACCCCTCTGCTTTTCACATCTCTTTGTCAAAATCCCTATTCTGCATGTAAGAGACAACTTGCAATATTTTTTTTGTTCTGCTGGTTTATTTCACTCATATGAGTTCTAGTTCCAAACATTTCCCAAGAAGCAACATGATTTCATTCATCTTTATGTCTAGAAAATACTCCACTGTGTATTGATGCCACATTTTCTTTACGCATTTATTTCTTGCTGGGGACTTAAGGTGATTCTGTAACTTGGCTATTATAAATATTGTCACCATAAACATGGCATGTAGGATCTTTGATGTATGCTGCCTTTGATTCTTTTAGATATATACACAGGGATAGTATAGCAAGATCATATTAGATTGTAGTTTCAGTTTTCTGAGAAATATCTATGCAGATTTCCACAGTGGTTACAGTAATTTGTATTCCTACAGCAGTGTCTAGAGGTTCTTTCTTTCCCCACATCCTCACTACCATTTACCTTTTTTTTTATTTGATAGTGACCATTCTGACTGGGGTGCCATGGAATCTCAAAGTAGTTTCAATTTACATTTTTCTAATGCCTAAAGACATGGTTTTATCCATTTGTACTTGCTTGAATTCTGATTGTTTCACAGATCTATGAATACACTAAAAACACTGAAATACATTTTAATTGGGCAATTAGTATGTGTGCCATATATGAATCATATAGCAGTATCCAGCCATAAGACACTATTAAGCAGACACATTGAAAGTATAAAAGATCCAAGTTAAGCATTTAGAGATGAAAAGTACAACATGTGATTTCATGGTGCTACAGAAGTTCAATGGCAATTACACAGCAAAGAAGAAAGCATAAATACATAGCCATAGCTATTTCAAATGACACACAAAAAATGACAAAGATCTATCAGCAAATTGAAGGGCATCTTTGAAAGAGACATCACATTTGTGACTGAAATTCCCATAGCAGAAGAAAAATAGGGCTGGCAAAGAAAGTCTTTGAAATATAGTGCTTGAAGTACATATCAGTTTTATGAAATAAACATACATATGTATAGATCATGAACATGAAGCATGAGAAACATGAAGGGAACTCTGATGTGAAGACACATCAGAATCAAATTATTCAGCATTATTGACAAACAAAAAATTGATAGCAGTAAGAGGAATGGAAAACTTAAGTTCTCAGCTACAAGTATAATTGGACTGAAGAGTTCTTAAGAAGTCACTCAACAAGAAGGAAGTAAGGCAACATCTTTACATTGATGAAAGACAATTAGGTAACCTAGAACTCTATACTCAAAAATATCTTTCAGAAATGAAGATGAAATAAGTTTTTTGATGGAAAAATCTGAAAGATGTCACAAGCAACAGATCCATAGTAGGAGAAATACTTCAGTCAAAGAAAGATAACATAAAAATATGGGATTGTAAAAGGAAATGATGAAGACTAAAATTGGAAACTCCATGGCTATATCAGATGCTTGATCTCAACTGTCAGCTTGACAGGATCCACAGCTATTGAGGAGACAAGGTCCTGGGCACGTCTGTGAGCAGTTATCTCCATTAGGTTAATAGTGGACTTGGGATGACCATCCATAAATATGGATGGAAACACTCCACGAGAGAAGGTCCAGGATTGAATAAAAAAGTGAATCAAAGATGAGCATTAGCAATCATCACGCTGGCTCCTGACTGGATGTGATCAGCTGCAGTTGGCTCCTGCTGCCATGACTTCCCTGCCATGATGGATTGTATCCTTTAAATATGAGCTAAAATAAATCATTTCCCATAAAATTGCTTTTGTTAGAATATTTTTTTTCACAGCAACAGGAAATGTAACAGATATAGTATATAGAAAGAAAAGTTTTCCTATTTAAGTCTCTTCAAATGTAATGCGCTATTTAAGGAAAGACTTGAGGCATTTAAAAACAAAACCATCAACATTAATACCACAAAGACTGGAATATGAAAAATACAAGCATTGTATTTTTATTTTAAATGCAACACATGAAAGGGTATAATTTCAATCTAAGGTAAAATGTCATGAGTTTAAATATGCACTATAAGCCGTAAATAAAACAGAAAATAATACAATAGAGATAAGAAAGAAATAAAAGTGATACAGTGAAATTATAGAAAATACTCTATCCAGTGGAAATAAAAAAACGGAAAAGACAATAAACAATAGATAAGATAAATAGAAGTATCAAGATGACAGATACTAACCCAACCATATTAGTAGCCACATGACTGACAGTCATTTTCAGATGAGATGTAAAAAGAAGTCTCAACTTTATTCTGTTTATAGTAAAGTTACTTAAAATATAAAGACACAACTGGATAAAGTAGAAGGATGCTTGAGATATGCATTTTAAGATTAGGAAAAAGAGGAAACAGCATAGGTCCAAACTAGTCCCTCTGAATGTGGTTGACAGTTGCATGGCTGGGGCAGACTGTGGGGCAACTGGCAGTGGCAGCAGGATTTTTCTCTATGCTTGTACTGGCTTTCTGGGAATCCATTCTCTTTGGAGGGACACATGACTCAGCCTAGATATAGTATGGAGGGTCTTGGACCTTCCCCAAAGCAATGTGCCTTACCCTCTCTGTGGAGTGGATGGGGGTGGGTCAGGGGGGTAAGTGGAGGGAATGGAAGGAGAGGAGGGAGTGGGAACTGGAATTGGTAGGTAAAATGAAAACAGATAGTTGTTTTCTTCTTTAAAAAAGAAAATAAAAAAGATTAAGAAAACGAAAATGGAATGGGTATATTAACATTATACAAAGTAAACTTCAGAACATGGGACATAATCAGTGATAAAGAAGGTCCTTTCTTATTGATAAAGCATTTAATGCATCAAGAAGTTACAGCAATTTCAAATACGACCACCAGTCAACTTAACCTAACTGACATTTACAGACTGTTCCATTCAATTACAGCACCACACACATTTCCCCATATTCCGAATGGGACATTTATGAGGGCATTATAAGCTACAAAAATTTACCAGTACAACTCAAAGGGTTCAAATTAAACAAGGTATGTCTTCTTGTCAAAAATAAATTAAAATAGAAATTAATAGCAGAAATATAATTTAGTAAACTCAAATACTTGGAACCTAACACTTTTTTCTAAGAAAATTTATGTTTCAAAAAAGAAATCAAAGAGAAATTGTTTCGAGTTGATCAGTGTATTAAATTTTGGGACTGTTATTAGAAGGAAAGTCACAACAGTTGCACATGCTAGACAAAAAATATTTTTAAAATCTATCAATATCCTTTAATGGTATATAATTTATATTTTAAAAGTTTAATTTGTGTAATAACTAAGAAAATACTCTTATTATAAAAACGTTCTGAATTAAACAAAGAATGCATTTATGTTACTGATAGATAAACAAAATTCCTACATACATCTTTGTTGCTTCACTTATTAATTCAAGTGCAACTTTCAAAGCTACACATAAAATTCATAATAAGTAGTCATATACATTTATTATCTACAAAGTGTATCAAGAAAAATGTAATAGAGGTATGTATCACTGTTTCTCCAGAGAAACAGAACCAACATAATGAAAAGGGTTCTGGTGATGTTTTTTCCGCATAGCTGGAGAACATCCACTTGCAATCAGTAGTTGCATTCCAGTGGCAATGATGTGATGGTTTCTGTATCACCTGGAGAGAATCTAAAATTGTCTGGGAGAAGGGCATCTATATATGGCTATGGGTGAATTATCTTGATTACATTTGATGTGAGCAGACTTGTTCACTGTGAGTAGTAGATCCCTGGTTTGGATTTTGGACTGTATAAATGAAGAAAGGGAGGTGAGTAGCAATATGAATTAACCAGTCTCTGCCTCCTAGTTGGGGATGTCATATGACCAGTTCCTTTAAGCTCCTACCTCTTTGACTTTCTCACTATAATGGACTGTACTCTTGAGCTGGGAGCCAGAATCAATCACTTATCCCTCAAGTTGCCTTTGTCAAAGTATTTTATCACTTCATCAGAGAAATTAACTCAAAGGGGGTGTGTTAATTTCTTTATGAAATGAAACTATATCTAATACAGTGGCTGCAATGGGAATCAATATCTGCTTCAATTTATAATAATCCACTGCTATTCTCCATGATGCAACTATTGTCTAAATATGCCAAGAAGATAATTTGAATGGTGATGTGGTAAGAATCACTACTCATGTACTTTTCAAGCCCTCATTAGTCAAAATTTACATTTGTTAATCAAGGAATATTAACAGTATAGAATTTTCTAGTGGACTGAGATCCTTTAACAAGGAACCTAGCCTCTTCTTCATTCAAGGTGTTCTGGGTCTGTAAAATGATGGAAGTCAAGGAGTTCACTGACTCTACTCTTACGATTCTTAGACCTTATTAGCATTTCTCATTGTAGTCCTTCCAGAAATACGATATGGCTTTTGTTTCACTGTTTATTGAGAAACAGATGGTTCTAGTGGCATCTGTTTCAACTTATATTTCTCAATGTACAGGTGAGGGAAGGAATATCGTGATCCTTCCAGCTGCCAAGTGTGTATGTATTTCAGTTTTGTGGCCCGAGTTTTGGAAAAAGCTACCTGAAGAGTTTGGGTAAAACATTGTTTCCACTTTGAGAACAGTCCAGAGCTAAAGCACTATTGATCACCTGACTTCCATAAGCCACTACTCTGAACAGTGAGCCACACTATTACTTTATAACAATGCACAATTCTACTGTCAGAAAGCTATGGATTCTTTTGGGAAGGTTAGGAGAAAGATGAACAGTATAGAATTACCTAGTGGACTGAGGTCCTTTATCAAGGGACCTAGCCTCTTCTTCACTCAAGGTGTTTGAGTCTGTAAACTGATGGAAGTCAAGGAGTTCACTGACTCTACTCTAATGATTGTGGCTAGACCTTATTGTTCATTTGACACAGGACCTTTTCAGTTCTGCAAATTAAACTATTTATTAGACTTCCTGTGTATTTCACTTTTCAGGATTTCTATAATCAGCTAATTAATGCCATAGGTTTGCATAAGTCACACCATATTGATTGCTGCTTTGGCACCTTTATATTACCACACACGTACTTTGGTGGTGGTTGGGTGTTACACTTGTTCCTGGCACTCAATTATGTTCACCACATTGACATTTTGCAAGGTCTGGGACTACAGTAAGGTCTAAGCAATCATAGAACTTGTAGTGACACTAATGGTCTACTTACAAATTATTTTTCACAGTCATAGAGAACCATGTTTT
>PVIU01011578.1:49754-64212 GCA_004026605.1 Ondatra zibethicus
CTCACTACACTTTTGAATCTCTTCCTCTTTGTTAAAGTATGAGAGCTCTAACACTTCTAATTTAGTCACTGGGAATCTATTGCTCCTTGTTTTAACTCACCAACCAACCAACCAACCAACCAACCAACCAACCAACCAACCAACCAACCAACCAACCAACCAACCAACCAACCAACCAACCAACCAACCAACCAACCAACCAACCAACCAACCAACCAACCAACCAACCAACCAACCAACCAACCAACCAACCAACCAACCAACCAACCAACCAACCAACCAACCAACCAACCAACCACACTTTTAACATCTTTTCAAGCTCCATAAGCTACAATATTAAATGAAGAATCTCTCATAGCAAGCTGATATAAATGGCTTTCTCCAGTCTTCCATTTTTATCCTATACCTTTAGTGTACATTGGCACACATGCTCCCAGGATATCTGACTCTAGTTACTACTTGCGAAGCATGAGGTTTTTGTTTTTTATGGGGGTGGGTATTGAGGCAATTCAGCACTGTGGCTCTATATAACAAATGCCACAGTGGAAGCCATTATATAATATAATTGGGGTTTTTATTTGGATAGGAAAGATTACCTTTAAACAGGATTAGAGAGACATTCCCACTGAGAGTGGACAGGTCTTTCTCACCATTGAAGACTTGTCGAATTTAGAGATTTTTTTTTTGTGTGTGTGTGTGTGCCCAACTTCACCAGTGTCTTTCCTCATATTTGCATTGGAAAAATTAGGATTCAATTTCTACCTAATCAATGGAAAACAAACAAATATTGTTCTCCTTAGTTCTTTTAAATGATCCTTTTGTTTTCTAGACCACTGCATGAGTTATAGCCTGATTTCAGTGGAGAAATTGGGCATTGGGAGTGCTCGGCTCTCAGACAGCCTACCACACAGAGGTTGGAAATTGTTCCAGCCATTTCCTACTATGGAATATTTCTTTATTTTCACAGGTGAAGAGAGGGGAGAATATTTTATCTGCAGAATTTCTTTCCCCCAATTCATTTTCTATTGTACTAATTTCTGTTGTTTACAGGCGCTGCTCTAAGTGGGATTGCTTTATCTCTGATGGGTAGACGAGGATGTGTCTGAAATGAAAAGACCCAGAAATCTGACTGCCGTTAAATGTGGTAGAAAGACAGAACTAATTGGAACTATTGGCTCACTCTCACCAGTTGCCTGTCTCTTTCCTTTTTTTTTCTTCTTTCTTCTTTTGTGTTTTGGTGGAATGGGTGCCTGTCTCTTTTAGGTCAGTAATACAGTGCGCTTAGAAATATCTAACGCTGGAAATGCTTCTTTCCCCTCAATACACATTGCAGTGGCTGCTGTCATTTGTATCGCTATCCCTGGTGGCTACATGGCATTTGCAATGCTCCTCCTTCTTCTTTGGCCCTGTTATCAATACCTCTTTAAGAACGTATCAATATCCATGTTAGTACACAGAACTTGCTCTTTTCATCTTAATGTTATACTGCTTTAAATGATATTCATCTTCTTTTCCCACCATCAGATTTTATGAACAAGACTGTAAATCAAACGGGTGGGTAAAAGTGGCCCAGGGCAGTGGTTTGTCATGGTCCAGATGCTCAAGCAATCCTTCTTCCGCCTCAGTTTTCCTCTCCATTTAGAGTGAAAATGTTATAGTAATGTGGGAGGTGCAGGCTGTACTTGAGCAAAGGTGATTGATAAATCAATTTGATAAAGAAAAACCCTTCAGGGCCCCTGTGCATAATTTTCTAAGCACTTGGTGGTAATCTATCACTACTAGGCACATTTATCAAATAAACAGGTGTGTAGATTTTTTTTTCTTTCTCTCTCTTTCCCTCTCTTGGTCTTTTCCTTTTAAACCTGTTTAGCTGCTGTCTGGCTTTGCCACCTTTGTCATAGACTGGAAATATCTTTTCTAGGTAATACAAAGATTTTTCAAAAGCTTATAAACACCAAGCCCATATTTTCTCATATATAAAAGCCCAAAAGGATCACCAAGGTTTCATTTTATCTGATAAATAATCCACATATTTTATTTCTAAAAACAAGAAATCAATCAGCGTCACTGACTCCTTGGACTGATTCTGTAACTCAGAATTTATCATCATTCTGATTATTGTACTTAGCTTGGGTATCAGGTTGATACCTGAAATTGAAAGTGTAGTATTGAAAATCTCAACTTACAGATTGACACACTGTGACATGAATCAAACAAATAAGTGTATTAAGTATAGAGTTGATATGCTTAGTTGAGACTCTTGAAAATTATTGCTTAGTACACTAAGAAAATACCTTTTTCTGGGTTTAGGAGTGCACACCTGGAATTTCAGCACTTGGGAGGCAGAGGTACAAGATTTCCACAAGTTTGCCAGTCTGGTCTATACAGTAAATTAAGGCAGTCTTGTCTGTATGGTGAATTGGAGACCAGGCAGGGCTATTCAATGAGACCTTGTTTTTTAGATCCAAAAAAATGTTAACCAAAAATATCCAACTTTGGCCCAGGAACGTTTGCATGTGATCATATTTTCATTCTCCTTTATCTTGATCATGATGATGATCCCATAGGTGCATACCGATGTCATACTTAAATATGCAAAGTTTATTATAATTCAATTATATACATTTATAGAAATCTATATTTATATACTTTATAAAGGTGTTTCAGAAAGAATTTGAAGATAAAGCTTTTTAAACTGCATTTGTTCATTAAGATGAACTGGGGGTCAAACTGAGGGGTTGCATATCAGATATCTTGCATATCAGATATTTATATTACAATTCATAACTGTAGCAAAATCACAGTTATGAAGTAGCTGCAAAATAATTTTATGATTGTGGGTCACCACAACATTAGGAACTGTATTAAAGGGTCGCAGTATTTGGAAGAGTGAGACCTACTGTTCTAAATCATGCAGTATAACAACTGTTAATATGGTACTTACATTTCATTGGGGTTTATAAGTAATGTAGACATTATTAAAGGCATTTAAGAAGATATGTATTGCTTCATACAAATATTATATAATGTTATATAAAAGGCTTGAGTGCCCCTGGCGTTTGGTTTCTGGGTCCTGGAACATATCTTCCTCAGATACTGAGGGACAACCATACGTGTAGTTAAAAGTACTTGTTTCTGAACACAAATTGGTAGGCTGCACACATATTTGGCCCAGTAAATACTTTCTAAACTGTCCTGTATTTTGTGTGTGTGTGTGTGTGTGTGTGTGTGTGTGTGTGTGTGAGAGAGAGAGAGAGAGAGAGAGAGAGAGAGAGAGAGAGAGAGATAGTACCATGCTCAAGGACACTTGATATCAATAATGAGGAATATTAAGTGCATATCAAAAGGGAGGAAGCTCACTAAGTTTTCTGATAACCTGACACACCAACAGCCAACTCCAGAAATTTGGGACAGTAATATCACCCTGGTATTCTTGTATGAAACTTTCTATCACACAGCAATAAGAAATATGTAGGCTAAAAGTGGATAAAGCACCCTGAGAGGTGTTCCACTGTGAAAATAATGGTGTGGCAAAAAGGCCATCATGAGGCAGACTTGTTCTTGGACATTCAAGTTGAATTTCTTGGGTTTCGCTTTATCAAGTTGTAAACTGTCAAGGAACAAATTTTCCTTTGTACTACTTTAGTTTAATCATCTTTCAAAGAATATTTATTTTTATTTTATTCATATGGGTGGTTCCCCAGCACATATGTATGTATACCACTTGCATGCCCGGTACCCACAGAGACCAGAAGAGGGTGTTGAATTCCCTAGAACTGGAGTTGCAGACTGTTGTGAGCCAACATTTGGTTGCTGAGAATTGAGCCCAGGACTTCTGGAAGGTCAGCTAGTGCTCTTCACCGTTGAGCCATATCACCAGTCCCAATTTCATCATCTTTTAAGTGAAGATAATACCCATATATACTTATGTGGTTAGGTTGTGGTGAGGATCAAGTGAGTTCAGAAAGCAAAATTGTTAGAACACAGGAAGTCCTCAAAAACTGTCAGTTATTATTTATTAGAAAGCAAGCCCTATGAAGAGACTGTTGTTTGTTTTGTTCAGTGCTGTATCCAAACACACAGATCAATGCCTGGTATAAAAAAGACATTCTGGATATTTCACAATGTACCTAGAACCTGTCCAGTGTTTATTGTCTTTTCTGCTATTATCTGGTCTACAGTATCATCTCTCTTCATTGGAGATATCAAGATAACCTCCTACCTTTCCTGACTTCATATATTCTTTATCCCTTGCAACATGCAAAGCTCCTCCATCTTATCTTCAGACAACACCCAAAGTGACCTGGAAAGGGCATAAGTTATATCATGTTTATCTGTTCAAAGATCTTCCATGACTCTGCTTACAGAAATGGTATTTGCTTTTTTTTTTTTTAAATCTACTCATAGTGATCTTTCTAATCTCAATTTTCCATTGCTTTTCTCTTTGCTCATTGTAATCTCATCATCATGGTCACTGGATCAGAATCAGCTTGTACTTTTAATATTCCTAGTTGATCATGATGTTTGTTGCATGACTGTAGTTTTCTAGTAGTTGGGAGACTGAGGCAGTAGGATCAAGTTCAAGGGCTGCCTAATCTACACAGTAAAACTCTGTCTCAAAAAACTACAAGCTGAACTTTGGAATTCAGTTTGGAAGTTACTAAATCAAAACAAAAAGTAAAAATAGAACTATTATAGGACCACCCTTGGATACACTTAAAGGGTCTAGGTCAATATACCACAGAGAAACATACAGATCCATGTTTATTGGTATATTATTTACAACAGTCAGGAAATAGAAACATCCTAGATGAACATATGAAGATAATATGTTAATATATACCATGGAATTTTATTTAGCTTTAAACAAAAATTAAGTCATGTATTTGCGCAAAAATGGATAAACTTGAAATCATTATGTTAAGTGGAATAAGCCCAGATCAGAAAAAAATGCTACATAGTTTCTTTCATATACAGAACCTAGGTTTAAATTTTATTATTTATATATGTGTATGTATACATACTTGTGTGTCATGGAGTTATGATATATTATTATGTAGACATGAGGTATGAATATGAATATCTGATATCTATAGAAACATATTTTTGCAATTTGCTATATAATATGACAGACTATAGATGGAGATGTAGTTCAGTAGATAGAGGTTGCATAATTTGAGGCTGCAGGTTCAATACTCAGCACAGTAAATAGATTATAGAAATAGAGAGAACAATCACACATTTTCAGTGTATTCATGTGAAGAAAACTGAAAACTGGTCTGGCCAGGATATGCATTTTTGTGTGCAAAACTATATGACATGTTCTATGCTAAAGTATTTTTTTAAAAAAATGTAAGTAGAGAGATGGCTCAGTGATTAAAAGCACTAGTAAATCTGCCAGAGGATCTGGGTTCGATTCCCAGCACCCACATGGTATCTCTTACTCAAGTTCCAAGGATATGATGCCCTTTCCTGAACTCCAAATATACCAAGCATGCTCATGGTGCACAAGCATACTTGTAGGCAAAATACCTATATACATAAAATTATTTTTAAAAATTAAAATGGGGAATAATAAAAGGGGAGGAAGTGATCTTATGGGAGGGGCATAAAACAAGAGTAATAGTATACATGTGACATAAAAGCAGATGAGGGAAAGGAAGAGAAATAGTAGGTGGGGTGCTAGGGAAATGGGGGGTAATGGAGAAGATGAAAAATGATAAAGTATAATGACACATAAGTATCAAAATATAAAAATGCTATAGTGAAACTCATTACTTAGTATGGTAACCTAAATGTTAGTTGAAAAGCAAATGAACAGAAAAGCCAGGAGGGCTTTGGATATAGCTCAGTGATAGTGTATAAGCTAATATGCTGTGTTTGATCTTCAGCACAAAACACATGCTGTTCCTCATTAGATCTTCTGACTCTAAGAAACAACAATTATTCTAAGGTAATGCCATTCAAGGATGGCTATATTTGACTTTGATTACTCAAGAGTGGGAAATGAATTTTTTCCACGCAATCATTTTGGCCACAAATTATGAGATACCTAAGGTTTTGTATGGAGAATTTTTAAAATTACCATAGAATTAAATCATTTTACACTCTCTCTCCTCTAACTTCTTTATTATCTCCTTTTGTTCCCTCTCAAATTCATTGCCTCTTTTCCTTTGATTGTTACTGTTATATACATATGTGCATGCACGCACGTGCACACACACACACACAAATACACACACCCTGCCGAATGTGTTTAGTGTTGCTTGTATGTATTTGAGTTCAGGGCTGACCACCCAGTTAGGGGGCTAATCTATGGGAAAGACTAATTCTGTTTCACAGCATGCCCTATTTGCCTGTAGTTCTTTGTCTAGTGGTGGGGCCCTGTGAGATTTCCCCATTCCATGTTAGTATATCTGTTCATGTTGTCATTGTTCATGTCCATATTGTTTAAGTATCATGTGTAGAAGATCACTCTGGGAGACACAGTCTCACAGCAGACTTCCTGGTCTTACAGTCTATTTTTTATAGTGGGAAATATTGGCAAAATTCTTTGGAAGATGAAAACAAGGAAGGCTGATAGCCTTTCAGTGTAGCATGGCTCTTAACGGCATTAACTCAAATCTTGCCAACTGAGATGCTGCGTACTGAAGGCCATCTCTCTCTGATTATGACTCTTCCTTCACAAGAGACTAATCTACTGCTCTTATTAAAGTAAAATTTCCCCCAAAGACTCAAATTGTTAATAGTCTTCTGGGAAACATGTCTTATTTTGGGGGGGGTGATGTTGAGAGTGATGGAAGCAATAGAAAGAAAAAGTAGACCTTTTGTGTGTTTCTGTGCTATTAATTTGTATGTACATGAAGTATCTTTCCAATAAAATGATTCATTCTCATATTTTTATTTTTCTTCTTTTTAAGGAGTCAAAATAATTTAAAAAAGTGGTAACTCTTCCTAATTACCAAGTCAGGACAGTATGTTCTAATATTTAAAGAAAAAACTTTAACCCTAGCTAAGACATTAAGCAATAGTGGAGAGGGTACATGAAGTGGCCTTGCCCTGCAGTCAGATTGATGTCTATCTTAAATGTCACCATAGAGATCCACAGCAGAGCACTGGGCTGAGCTCCCAAAGTCCAGTCGAAGAGTGGGAGGAGTGAGAATACGAGCAAAGAGGTTAAGACCATAATGGGTGTACCCACTAAAACGGCTTACCTGAGCTAATGGGAGCCCGCCAACTTTGGCTTGATAGTGAAGGAACCAGCATAGGACCAAACTAGGCCCCTTGAATGTGGGTGTCAGTTGTATGACTAGGGCAGACTGTGGGGCCACTGGAAGTGGGACCAGGATTTTTTCCCTACTCCTTGTACTGGCTTTTTTGGGAACCCATTCTCTTTGGAGGGATACCTTGCTCAGCCTAGAAATAGTGGGGAGGGCCTTGGTCCTGCCTCAAAGCAATGTGCCAGACTTTGTTGACTTCCCATGGGAAACCTTACCCTCTCTGAGAAATAGGTGGGTGGCGGGGAGGGAGTGGGAACTGGGATTGATATGTAAAAAGAGAAAAGATAGATTTTTAGAAAATAAATAAATAAATAAAAGCTTTGTAGTAGAAAAGTGGTAGTAAAATTTAGAAAGTGTAAAAGCTATTGGTGACATTGTTGAAGCTTTGGATTATTTAAGTTTGTGAATTTACAGCTCCAAATAAAATGGAATCCATAGATATTTGCTCAGAGATAAGAATTTATATTCTGAAAGAGAAAGGAACTAAAAACTAGGAAGGCTCTGGTAGTTCCATTTGTGTTAAATCCTATACGCACACGAGTCACAAAGAGATTTAGTGGGGAAAAAGTTCTCTGTTTTTACAAAGTGCAAGCTCTCTAGAACTCCAGTTCAGGAGCAGTGCCAAAGGACTCGAGGACTCTAATCTTGCTTCCAGCCCAAATCTTAGCAAAACACATGGGGAGGAGAAGCAAGAAGCATCTGATGTCTAGGAGGAGAAAAAAGAAACCAAGAGAGGGTCAGCAGTTCCAAAATTTCGCTAACGCTATGTTTTAGTGGTGCAGAAAATGTGCTCAAATGGACATCTTAGTGGTGATACAATCACAGAAATGCGGTTTCCGACTATCTGGCTAATGTAGTCTGTCAGAGTGAGATCTGTGCTGTGTGGCAGCATAGTCTCTCCTCATTGGCACCATTGTTGCCACTGAAGTGTGCTTCTGCTTGACTCTGCGGTTCTTCTCCCTTTGTCCATATCTCATGTTTCCATTTCTCATTCTTTCTGGTCACCTAGACTAAGGCATTAAAAAGACAACACAACTCCAAACCACTTAGAGCTTAAGTAGCCTATTGGTTGGAATTTTGATGTAGAACTCATGAGATCTGGGATTTAATTAGGTCCAGCACATGCAGTACCATCTCTTGACAGTGTATTTTTCAAATTTTCCAAAAATTGGACTGTTGTCTTCTTACACGCCTGAGAAACATTAAAATAGTGAAGGGACAATGTGCCTTAAATGTTCTCTTTGTTTAACTATAATTCAGCTTGAGAGTAAGCAGTCAATCAGAGTGTGACAGTGTAGCACATTTTAGAACAAGGGAGAAATTGGAAACATGTATTGTGACCAAGCCTTGCATTCTAAGATGCTTGAATGAAAACAAAATAATCATTCGACTCTATCTAATTCCCCATTTCACATCAGTGAGTTCTATGAGAGCCTCCAAAACCATTCAGGTCACTAGCTGCCACCTTTCTTTGCAGCTTTGTAAGACTCAGTACCCACTGCACTTGCTGGCATTCATTGCAACAAAGACCAAAGGCCGACAAGAAGACGAGTGTGGAACGAGGTGCTCCGTGCACAGTGGTGAGAAAAAACAGATGTGGTTCCTGCTTTCTTGGAGGCTGTGATCTCATGGGTGAAACTGGCATTAATTAAGTAATTGAATAAATGAATATATAATTACAAACTGACAAATACATTGAAACAAAGGCGCACAGTTTGAAGAACGTGTATGAAATAATAGTTTATTAGTTACTTTCTTTGTTATTTTGATAAGATATTTAGCAAAAGCAACTGAAGGGAGAAATAGCTTTTGTTGGCTCACATTGCAAGGGTACGGTATCTCATGGCAAGAGGTCATTGTGGGATAGCTGGTCACATTGAATTCATAGCCAGGAGCCAGGGAGTGTTCAGCATATATTCTCCTTTTTCTTCAGTCCAGGACTTTAGCCTATGCAATGGTACCACTCACATTTTAGGTGGGTTATCTGAGGTCAATTATTAACTAACTTCATTTAGATAATCCCTCACAGACACTCCCAGAGACTCGTTTCCATGGTGTTTCTAAAATCCTATGAAATTGATGATCGAGATTAACCATCACAAGTAGGGAATTAATGAAGGCCTCCACAGAGAAATACTACTTAAGCTGAGGTTTGTGGGGCTCACAAGCCTTAAAGGAATTCTCAGAAAGAATTGTAGTCTAAGAAAGAATAGCTGGTCCAAGGTGCTTTGGAGTGATAGAAACGAGGCCAGGGCAGCTGGAGTGCAGAGGGCAAAGGAGTGGTAAGAGATTTAGTTATAGTCTGACAAGGATGTTCCTTAATGGGAACAGCACTGGCTTTGGAGTTTGAGGAATCTGTTTGTGGGTTGAGAGTGCTACTTTGCATAGGCAAGGTTGCAGACCCTGACCCGCTAAAAGCCCCTCTGTTCTTTATGACATCCAAAAAGTTCCTAAGTGCCCAAGTACTCTCAAATAGTAGTTGTTGAATGCAAAACCACAAAGACCAAAGAATTTAGAGTTATGTCTCAGAAGCAAGAGCATTCATTAAGAAATAATTTAAGTGAGAGAAGATAGTGACTCAGTATATAATCTGAAAAGAATCATTCTATAGTGAAAAATTAGAGCTCCCTCAGAGACCCTTCCTGATGACAAGTGGTGACTCAGAACGACAATCTCAACACTCGAGGAGTGGCAGAAGAACTGTGAGTTCTAAGCCAGCCTGAGCTACATAGTTGACAAAATAAGAACAGAAATTGCTAGTTCTGTGGAAGAGAACAGGAGTGCAGGTGGTAAGTGGACAAACTCTTCAGCAAATAGTAATAGTAAAGTTTTTAATATCTTTGTAATGACAACTACTTATTTAACACTTCATGTGAGCAGATTAGATGGTATATGCTATATATAACTTTCTTAGGCATCATAACTTATGATGAAATATATAAAATATCATCACATGACAGATGAATGACAGCTTAGTATGTTCTCACTGTTATGTAGTGGATTGACGGTGTATCCACCAGACTTATTTGACACTAGAATTATTGCTCTTAATAATTATGGGTTATGGTTAACTGTCATACTACCCATTGAACACCTTACTTAGTAAAGGACATAAATTGGAGGACACATCAGAAGATCAGAAAAGTATGGCTAGAGTACAAGAAGCTTGGTTGTGGAACATTTTGAACAACTATCACAGCCAGTATGAAAATCCTGCCTGAATAGCCGGAGACATGGTGCATGGATGAGAGCACTTGCCATGAAAACAGGAGGACCCTGGTTCAGATCCAAGTGCTCCCAGGAAAAAGCCAAGCATGGCAGCACGAGCACCTGCAACGTTAGGGCTGGCAAGATAACTCAGCAGTTGCCCCTAAACCTGATGAACGCAGTGCAATTCTGAAGACCAGCATAATGGGAGGAGAGAATTAACTCCTACAAGCTGTCCTCTGACCACCACATATACACTGGCACATGGCATCCTCCCAAACAAATAAATGTAATACATTTTTTTAAAAAATCCTTGAGAATAAGAGGAAGACAGTGAAGAGAGGTGGAAGGTTGCTGAAGACAAACTTGTTCCATTAATTTTACCATAGGAGGCATGGTAGTATAAGCCTGTAATAATAGTCCTTGGGAAGCTGACGCAGGAATATCATGCATGAATTTGAAGCCAGATTGGACTACACAGAGAGAGCCTATCTCAAAAAATAATACAAACCTAAGGCAAAAAATAAAATGAGAATAAAAGGACACATATGAAAATGTTACAATGAAGCCCATTACATTAAATTTTAAAAATTTAATTTACGAAGCAGCCTAGAACTCAGAGAACCTACTTGGCATGAGCCAAGTATATTCAATCACAGGAACGGCATGAACAAAACCCAAGAGCAGATCCTGCTAGAATCATTTCTTCCTGGAATTTCACTGTCTAGAATCATTTTTTCCTGAAATTTCACCGACTAGAATCATTCCTTCCTGGAGTTTCTCTGTCAGTTTCCAAGAAGCATTTTGGAAATTCAAGACAGGGAGAGCAGATGCTTATTCTATGCATTCAGTTATGTAACTTCAATTGCATGACAGGGAATGGCCTGGGATCTTCACAAGGACCTCAGCCAACATATCACCCAATATAAGTAATGTTTCAGATGGAAGATTGTGGAAGTGTGACCAATAAGCACAACCTGTGATCCGCAACTGGACTCCCTCCCTTTCTCCTTCCCACACTCTCTTTGATTTTTCATGCCTTCCTGGGAATTGAACCCAGGCCCTGTGCTCATGGGCTGAATGTTCTACTACTGAGCCCTTGAACTCTTGCAGGAAGGGCACTCCTGGGATCACTGGTGGAACATGAAAGAGGTCTCTGTGGAAAAGTTATGGGAGTATTTATTTGTATGCTTCTTAAAAATTCTTCGAAAATTTGATAAGTTTTCTACAAAATGAATGTAATAAGTGATAATAGCATTCATCACCACCCACTATCCTTTATACGCAAGGGGATACAGAGAAGCAATGCTCACTCTCACCTGGGGAAAGGAGGTGGGAAGAAAAGGAAGGCATTGTCCTGAAATGGGACAGGTCTGGCTTTGTAAGAGTCCCCCCCCCTCAGGTAACTTGTTTTCCACAGGTGCTGTTTTGACCAGCAGTAAGAGCAGCAGCAAGCACTTGGGGATTTGTTAGTAACTTGGATCTCAGGTCCACCCTAGCTCTACTCAGTCGGAAAATCTGGGTTGGACCTCAGCACAGCCAATGTGCTGTGCTCTAACAAGTTCTCCAGGGAATTTGTCTGTGTGTTCACGTTTGGGAACCGCTGTTAGCAAAGGGGTGGGGAGGGGGCACATTATAGGTCAGGGAAACCGTGAGAGAACTTTCTATGAGATGAAGGTAGGGGGCGCCTTTGTGGGCAGGTAAAGATCCATAAAGGTCAGACAGAGTAAGGGACATGGATAAAGGAGACATGAAAATGACCAGAGTGTTACTGGGGACTTCTGAACTTTATTTTTTCAGTTTCCAGTCGTAAGTGACATAGAGGTATTTAAGGAAGATGGTGAGAAGGTGACATAGGGGTGCTTAAGGAATATGGTGACATGGAGACTAGGTTCTTGGCCTAGAAGCTAGTATTCTCATCTTACCTTTTGGTTCTTTTCCTTCCTGAAACCATGTACACACAAACGGCAAAAACTGACTCAGGTTATACTTATAATTTGTGCATATGTGTACACATATATTTATATGTGCAACAGCAATAATCAAAGTAAAAGAGGCTATCAATTTGAGAGGGAAGTTCATGGGACAGGTTGGAACAGGGGAGATCTGGGAAGAGTTGGGGGGAAAAATGGAAGGGGGGAAGTGATGTAATTCTCTTTTATTTAAAAATGCATAAAAATGTCAAAAAGAAATGTGTGGGGACTTAATATCACCAATTCTGGGGGTCCTCTCCTGAACCCCATATCATCAGCTTTGATCACTTTTGAGGATGCCTCAACAATGGTGCATTTCAGATTTCTATAGATGATTCTGCATTAGTAACTGGGTGAAGACTTCCTTTTCTGAGAGCGGGATAAAGTACCTTTGTACATGGGTGGAAGGAGCAGAGTGTACATTAATCCATTTGATGGGAGAGAGACCACTTTACAAGTGCTTTATTTCAGGTAATGGTTCTAAGGGCGCAAGGTGTAGAGACCTCATATGGTATTGAACTTCTTGTTGGCTGGCTGCTGTGGTGATCCAGCACATGAAAGAGACAGGGTATCTCTATGGTAAGAGACAGGGAATACACATGTGTTCTGGTTTTTATTCTTCTTTTACAAGGCTACCAGTTTTCAATTATAGAGGCTTCCACCCTGAAGAGCTAACCTAATCCTTACTTCTGAATGGCTCCACTTCTAAACAACGATAAGTTTCCATTCTCTTAATACTACTAACTATGACTTTGGTAATTAGTCTTTCATGAGTTGGGGGTGAGAACAAATACTCTTGTCTCACCAGGGAGTGATGCTGCCAGCTGTTCGCTTCACTGCCACTGGGGTGTGGCAAAGGACTCATGCAGAAAGTGAAAGCTCTGGGGCAGTCCTATTTCATACATCGGTAACCACTTTTTCCTTGACTATGAATGACGTCAACAGTTCAGGATAAACCTTTGCTGTAAGATGAGAGTTGATCTGATACAACTAAGGTAGGGCATCCCAGAGCCATTTCACACAGACGCCTTAGACCATGCTCATCTGAAATTTGTGTTGCCCCAGAGCCTTCTAGCAAGTATAGCAGAAAAATGGATAACCTTGCAAGGAAGAAGAAGAGCTCAAATCCTGAACACAAGTTCTCAGAGTTTCTTTCCTCAGAAGTCCTACTTAGCAAATATGCTGTCCCCTCTTTGTGGCTGCCTCTGCAGCTTCTGCTAGCCCATGAGGTCTCTCCCACACTAGCAGAGAGAGAGAGACAAGAGGAGTTCGTGAACACAGCCAAACAGCCTACAAATTATGGGCATCTACAACCAGAGAAGGTTATTTGACATTACAGGCGATGGAAGTGCAAGGGCGCAACAGGCCACTATGTGGTATACGAATCCAGCCAACAATGTGGCAGATTAGATTGGAACAAAGAAAAGTGACTTCTAGAATGAGTCATCTCTGTAACTATAACAATAAGCAATAATATTAGTATTGAGTATTCTCTGAGCATTTGTTAGGAGTCAGGCACTGTGTTGAGAGACTTTTGTGTGGCTTGATTATCTTACTTAACCTTAGGAGATGGATACTATTGGTATTCCTTTTGTGAAGAAATAGGTTCAGGAAGGTTAAAGATTTTACCAAGAGCTATATAGCCAGGAAGCAGAAAACGAGTTAGGAAGTTAGGACCGTGAGGGGCTGGTCCACCTACTGAGACAGTGTGCCTGAACTAATGGGAGCGCACCAATCCACCTGGACTGGTACTGAATGAGCATATGATCAAACCAGACTCTCTGAATGTGGCGGCGAAAGTTGGCAGATGGAGAACCCACAAACAATGACACCAGGACCTATTTCTTCTGCATGTATTATCTTTTTGAGAACCGAGTCTTTTTGAATGCACTCCTTCCTAGACCGGGAGGGATGGGGGTGGGCCTTGGACTTCCAACAGGGCAGGGCACCATGCCCTCTTTCAAGGAAGAAGGGGGAGGGAGGAGGGGTGGGGGGGTA
>PVIU01011579.1:0-64110 GCA_004026605.1 Ondatra zibethicus
ATAACGACAGCCTAAATTTTGCAGGAAAATGGATGGAACTAGAAAGCATTATTTTGAGTGAGGTAACCCAGACACAGAAAGACAATTATCACATGTACTCACTCATAGGTGGTTTTTAAACATAAGGCAAAGAAAACCATCTTACAAACCACAATCCCAGAGAATTTAGACAACAATACGGACATTAAGAGAGACCTACATAGATATAATCTACATGGGAAGTAGAGAGTATAAAAAGACAAGATCTCCTGAATAATTTGGGAGCATGGGGACCTTGGGGGAGCATTGAGGGAGGGAGGGGAGTGGCAGGGAGGGGAGCAGAGAGAAATAAAAAAATTTAATTAATAAAAAATTTTTTAAAAAATAAATAAAAGCATAGAATTTAAAAAAAAAAGAATGTTCTAAAGTAATTATATGAACATCCCAATTTTGGTGAGATGCCAGTCAAGTCATATTTAAGACAACCTTCTCACACTATCTAGTAATGCGGAGGAATAAAATTTTAAAACTAGATATATTGTTTATTTTTATTATTTTGAATTATGCATATGTGCACGCCAGGCGAGTGGAGGCCTCAGATACCCTAGTGCTGGAGCTTTAGGTGGTTGTGCACCACCAGACATGGGTTCTGGGATCCAAACTCAATTCGTCTGCAAGAGCAATGCATGATCTTAAACACTGTTCTACCTAACTTTAGCCCCAACTCTCAACCCTGCACTTCTGTAGAGTTGGAAAGAAGCCTGACTTTAAGAAAAGGCCTGTGAAACAACTATTAGAAGGATGTTCAATGCCAAGTAGCTGAGTTAATCCCAGGAACATATGGTGGAAAAAGAACCTACTGCCACTAGATGTTTTCTGACCTCTATGGTTTTCTCACTTGATCATGCACGCATGCACATGCACGCACGCATGTGTGTACACACATACACACTAAAACAGAACATAAAATGTAAGTTGGGTATTTTCTAATGTTATCTATGTAATTCTGACTTCTCTGCTAACTAGATTTGAATTCTTTTCGAAGCAATTAATTGAAAAGAGGTGTTTAGATCTTACCACTGCAAGTTGTGTTCTTGAAGCAACAGTATGAAAAACTGCAGGCATCATAAGAGACTCCTCAACTTTTATTTCCATGTCATTTTCTGTTGAAAAAGTAGTTTTAGGGATAGCAGGTGCACGGTCACATAAGATCATTTCTTTATTAAAAAGAAAAATTGGATTTGTGTCCTGTATTAAAAAATGCAGAAATGATAGAAATGTTATAAATGATGATCTTGCACACTGCTCCCCATCCTATGAGAAGGCAGAATATGCAGTTTAGACACCTACCGTTCCAGCACTGTAGGTACACACTCTTCGATCTGCAGCCATGCATTCTCCTCCATTGACCACTAGTACCTGGTGCTGAATAGCAATCTTGTATTTGCTTTGAATGGCATGTTTAAGGTCAGCCACACTTAGAAAAACAAAATCCAGTTATTTACATATGCCTAGGGCCTTTATAAAGGCAATACTTTATAAAATACTTACACATACTATAATATGCTTCTGAATTTCATTCTAATATTTATCTCAAAAATAAAAAAGGTAGCAAGTTTCCTGTTTTTTTTTAATTAGATACCACAATCAACTGGCTGTCAGTGAATTAAATGACTACTGTGTCACATCTAATAAAGTGAACCCATAAAAAACAGACAGCACTTATGATTACTTTTCTGGGTTTTTATATAATTCTCAAGGGTATAAATGGACATACACGTGACTAGTTTGGCAGACCACCTCAAAACCCAGAATTCGTGGTGTAGGAAGTCCTTCTGTTTATGTGTTGCTTTCATTGGCTGAATAAAGAAATGCCTTGGCCTAGTTGATAGGACAAAACTTAGGTAGGCAGAGTAGACATAACTGAATGCTGGGAAGAAGGGCAGAGTGGCAGATGCCATGGATCTCCTGCCTGAGACAGAAGCTGGTTAGAATCTTGCCGGCAAGCCACAGTCACGTGGCAATACACAGATTTAATAGAAATGGGTTAAATTAAGATGTAAGAATTAGCCAATAAGTTAGAGCTAATGGGCCAGGCAGTGTTTAAATGAATACAGTTTCTGTGTGATTATTTTGGGTGTAAGCTAGCCAGGTGGCCAGAACAAAAAGGCCCTCTCTCCTTGCAACAAATTTGTGTTAAGGTTTTCACAATGCACTATAGAAAATACATTAAGTCTAAACCAAGTGAAAACTCCTTGCTTTCAGAAAAATTCATAATAATCCATAGCCACATGTGTTATCTGTAATTCCAGTAGGAAGAACAAGTTCAAGACCAGCCTGGGCTTAAATCATGAGAAAAGTCATTCCTAGATAAATAAAACTAAATTGATGAAAAATGTATGTATTTAAAAAATAAATAAGGGCAGAGAAGATAGCTCTGTGAGTAAAATTCCATGCCCATTGCACAAGCAAAAGGAACAGAGCTTGAATCCCCAGAAATCATATAAAAAAGCGGGGGGAATAAGTGATGGTCCATGTCTATAAGCCCAACACTAGGGTAGGGAGGAGAAGACAGGCAGTTGCCTGGATATACTGGCTAGCCAGTCTAGCCAAATCAGAAAGCTCCAGTCTCAAGGGGAAAAAAGCAGAGGGTGACAAATCAAGACATCAGACATCTATATCTAGCTTCTACACGTATGTACACATACCCATATGTACATAAGCATACAACATGTACGAAACAAAATAAAAATCATAAAATAACCATTTAGTGGCATTCGTGTATGTATGTGTATTTGGTGTACATGTTGGTATGTTCTCCTGTGCCGAAATGTGGACATGAAGAGTTGATGGTGGGGTCATCCTCCACTGCTTTCCATTACACATTTTAAGATGAATTTCCCACTGAACCTAAAGTTCAGTTTTGACTAGACTGGGTGGACAGCACACCCTAGGGATTCATCTATCTCTGCCTGCTTTCCCCACCCCCACCCCCATAGGGCTGGGTTCCGGGAACATACTGAAACATCAGGTTTTTTTACATGGGCATTGGGAATCCAAACTCAGGTCCTCTTGTTAACACAGCAGAAACGTCCTTACCCACTAAGCTAACTCTCTGGCTCCCTTAGTGACATTTTTTAAAGAGCTTTCTAATTTGAGAGTTTTAATAATACATAATGTGTTTCATTATGACATTTTTACAGATTCTCATATTCATTTTCTCCTCTTCTCTCCCATGCTCATTAATTTCCTCCTTCCTCTTTCCAGCAACTTTCCATCTTTTTGCTACTGCCATGCTCACTTTTTATTTCAAGCTTAATTAGGTTTACGTGAAGAGCATGGGTGGGGGTTATGTACAGGAAGGAGTACAGGCAACTTACCATTGCATCCACTACTAAAGAAAATCTAGCTGGGCGGTGGTGGCGCACACCTTTAATCCCAACACTCAGGAGGCAGAGGCAAGCAGATCTGTGAGTTCAAGGCCAGCCTGGTCTACAAGAGCTAGTTCCAGGACAGGCTCCAAAGCTACAGAGAAACCCTGTCTCAAAAAAACCAAAAAAGAAGAAGAAGAGGAGGAGGAAAAAGAAAAAGAAAATCTCTGCTTCTAGTACCCACTAACTGACTATGGATCCTTAGGGAGAGAACTATGTGAGGCCGTCCACCAACCTTAGTGCCATTAAAGACAAACAAAAACAACAAAAACCCTCTTTAGTTTGTGTGTATGTGCTTTCCTCTCATTTAGCTGTGCACCACGTGTGTCTCTTCTTCACAGAGGCCAGAAGAAGGCACTAGATATCCTGGAACTACACTTACAGGTGGTTGTGAGTCACCATGTTCAAACAGACTCTAATTCCTCTGCAAGAGCAACAGTGCTCTTAAGTGCTGAGCCATCTCTCCAGTCATCTCAATAAGTATTATTCAAATTATTGGTAATAAGTTCAATATGAGATTAGCTTATTCTGTAATGCTATCAGATCATTACCATGAAGAAAGTAGACTTGAAAATGGTGTGTACTATTTGTTTCTCTTTCCTATATAACCTTAAGAGAACATTCAGACAAATTTTGACAACTTAATCAAAGCAGAAAATTATTTAAAATGAGCTGCATTAATTTATATATTCTATTTGTTTTATTCTCTCATTAATAAGCCAAACAAACTCACTGACGCATGCATACACATAAATACACACAGTCAAAAATAAAATGCAACACAGTTATGGGGTTTGGTTTTTTTTTTTTTTTTTTTTTTTTTACTTTTTGAGACAGGGTTTCCCTGTGTAGCTTTGGAGCCTGTACAGGACCTCTCTCTCTGTAAAGAAGGTTGGCCTGAAACTCACAGAGATCCACCTGTCATTGCTTCCCAAGTGTTGCAATTAAAGGCGTGCGCCACCATCGCCTGGCAGGACACAAAGTTTTAAAACACACAAATTACTGAAAACTGCAAAGCGATGCATATCGCTCTAATGAACTTTCAATTTGGAATTGCCTTTTGTTTATTATAACTACTAATATAGTTATGAATGAAAATGTCACAATGCACAATTTAAGAAATCTGAGCCTAGCATTTCAGAATGCTAACAATTATGCATGATGAGTAAGGAAAAATCCTTGAGATGTGCTGTAAGGCCACTGTTTTTTGTTTGTTTGTTTTGTTTTGTTTTTTTAAGATAAGATCTCATTGTGTATCCCTGGCTGACGTGAAAGGCAGATATCTGCCTATCTCCGGGTTAACTGCTGGGGTAAAGTGTGTTCACCACATCCAGTTGCTTGGTTTCAGTATGGACTGGTTACAAAAATTTTTTTTCTTTTCTGTGTGTGTATTCGCATGTATTGGGCATTATACATGTGCCTGTTGCCTGTAGAGGTCAGAAGAGACCACTGGAATCCCATAACTGGATCTGTAGCTATGAGTGCGGACACTGAAACTCTGTTCTCTTCAAGAACTAAGCCAACTCTCTAGCTGTTTTAGAAGTAGGTTTCTTTTTAAATGTTTGTATGTATATGCACATGCGTTTGGGTATATATGCACATGCACAGGAAGTTACAACTTAATGCTATCCACAGGAAGATGATTTACCTCCTTGGAGACAGCATCTCTCACTGTCTTGCATTAGGCTAGACTGTCTAACCAGTGAGTCCCAGGGACCTTCCAAAACTATGATAACAACCGCACACCATGACAACCGACCTTCCTATGTGTGCTCTGGGCATTAAACTCATGTTGTGCTTGCAAGGTAAGCGTTCTTATTGACTGTGCCATCCTTCACCACAATAGAATATTTTAAAATATGGTAATTTTTTGCATAAATTCAGGATGAAAAACCAGAGAAAGGTGAAAAACTCACGTTTGCACAGTTAGTTCAGTATCAAATGTCAGAGTGGTCCCAGTGTTAACCAGAAACACATATAACTTCATGATGATCTTTCTGAAATCTGTGAGCTGTACCTCACACTCCGGTGCACTTCCTAAATGGAAAAAATAAAGTGGGTAATTCAAGAGTAAGTTCAAACACCTTCATCACCGTGATAGAACAATATTACTATACAACAAAAATTTAAAATGTAGGTTTATTTTCAGAAGTGAACTGGACAACGCAGCCAACTCACGCAGTCAACTCATCTTTTTTAATGAGACTAGTAAAAAGCCTAACACTTCTACGTTGGACACTTGGCTTGTTTGCATGAGGAAAAGGCCCATCACTTGAAAAACAGTATGTATTAATTTTCCTTGCTTTCTATATTCAGAATAAAAAATTTGAGAGCCTAGAGGTGTAGTTCAACAGAATAATTGACTTGTATGCAAAAAGGTCTAGTTTAATCCATTATTGAGGATTAAAATAATATAAAATGTGTGTGTGTGTGTGTGTAGAGTGGGGGTTATATACTTGTAATTCCAGCAATCAGGAGGCTAAGGCAAAAAATGGCTTTGTATTCAAAGCCAGCCTCGGGTACAAATTAAGTTCCAGAGCAGCCTAGGAAGCAGTGATTCTGATCTCAAAACAAAGACTTAACCCCCAAAGGCACTGCTCATCCTTTTTCCTATTTCAGTGTGTAAATAAAAACTAGAATTAGCCATTACTAGGCTAGGAAGATGGCTCATCAGGTAAAGACACTTTCAGCTTAAGCAACAGGATCTGAGTTCAGATCCCAAGCACCTGTAATAAATAGCAGGGGAGGTCATGGGCAAGCTGATGATCCAAGCACTGTAAAAAGAGACAGGAAGGTCATTGGGGCTTGCAGGCCATCAACCCAGGTCCAGATTTCAGATAGACCTTGTCACAATGGAGTAAGAGTGAAAGAGCAGGACAAGTGTCATCCTCCTCTGGCCTTCATGCCTGGATATAGGACCATACATGTACACCATACATTGTGTCCGCACACCCAGAGAGAGATCATAGCCATTACTTTCAAGTTAAAAAAGAAGGACCCCCCCCAATTCCTTCCACTTAGTTGCTGCTTAATCTGTATTTCATCTCCACAAGAACCTTTCTCAACTGCTTTTCCACCCCAAAAGCTAGCAGCCAGGGGTTAGACTGAAGGCTGAAAATGATTAAGATCCAATTCTCAGCCTCCCATGGTTGTTTACAACTGTCTCCTAGTTCCCTGAACATCCAAAGCTCTCTTCTTGTTCCTGAAGGCATTAGGCACAGACATACATGCAAACACTCACACACAGAAAATAAAAATAAATACATCCTTAAAAACAAAACAAAAGATCACCATCTAAATATCAACTAATGGCTCTTGAAATCAGAATATTTAAAACTATCCTGCCATTAACTTGTTCATTTTCAAAACTCATTTATGAAGGTTTCATAATCAATAACATATAAAAAGTAGAAGGTGGCAATCCTTAGATAAATGAAAGTGATGAAATAAACTTCTCAGCCTAGGTATGTTTAGTCAAAGTTTTAGAACTCTGGTATGAGTGGATTAAAAAGGCAAATCAAAGTTTTAGAACTCTGGTGTCAGTGGATCAAAACTGCAGTTCTGAAGGTGTGTGACTTACCCAGGTTCCGTGAAGAATATTACTGCTTTTCTTAAAAGATCACGAATGTTTTATATGGGCTTGCTTGATATTGGCAACTGAGTGGCACTACTGGTAAACCTCAGAGAACTGGAAAAGACAAATTTTAGAGTCACTATTCAATGACAAAACATGCAGTTAAGTGCTCTCTTCCTTTAAAAGCTGCCAATTACATTACTTTTCTACCTGGTCCAGTACCTTGGTACATTTTCTCAGCTGCGTATTCACTGAATGCACAGCACAACTAGGATACAGCCCCATAAAGACAAACAACTGCTATTTCTACAGCCATCTTTCACACCTTAAATATAATAATCAGACAGGTATGGTAACAGGAGGAGGATCAGGAATCATTCAAGATTGTGTTGGGGTTCACTAAAGACAGAGTCAGAGCAACAACTGCAAGGAGGAGCCCAGGCTGTAGAGTCAGATGGTTTTAGGTTGGGAATAGCCCATAATTTTTTAAAGATTTTAATTATTTAAGGTGTATTTGTGTATGTGTGCTCACACGCTTGTGTGCATGCATGTAAATGCAGGTGACCACTAAGGCTAAAGGCACTGGGATCCCACTGGAGCTGTAATTGTAGGTATGGCAGCAGTGAGCCACTCAAAATGGGTGCTGGGAACCAACTCTACAGGAGTAGTACAAACTCCTGATGGACCCATCTTTTTATGTACCCTCATTACTTTAAGACACTTATAAATATTATTTAACCATTTCAGTACCTAGTTTGGGCTAGATGGCTCCAAAGTTACATAGACCACTTGCTACCAAGCCTGTTGGTCAATGGTGGAAGAGAACCAGCTCCCTCAAATTGTCTTGTGACCCCTACCCTTCCACTGAATCACTATGCAAGCAAAGCCTATGGTTCTAATAAATAAGATATAAGAAAAGGTGACAGGGTTGGGTCTGTGGTTGTTAAAATTAAACTTTCCATCTTACAATTGATTTCCTTATCAACCTTGCTAAGTAACTGGCCATATAGAGAGCTACAACTTTAACCTAACAAAAGCTTAACCCAAAATAGCCATGAAATATGGGACAACATAAAAAGGCCAAACCTTAGAATAATAGGTATAGAAGAAGGAGAAGTTCAACTCAAAGGCACAGAAAATTTAACAAAATCATAGAACTTTCCCTACCTAAAGAAAGATATGCCTATGAAGATACACGAGAAGCTTACAGAACACCAAATAGACTAGATCCAAAAAAAAAGTCCTCTCGCCACATAATAACAAAAACACTAAACATACAGAGTAAAGAAAGAATATTAAGAGCTGCAAAGGAAAAAGGCCAAGTAACATATAAAGGTAGACCTATCAGAATTACACCTGACTTCTCAGTGGAGACAATGAAAGCCAGAAGGTCAAGCATTATGCAGACATTAGAGACAATGGATGCCAGCCCAGACTACTATCCCCAGCAAAAATGTCGATCACCATAGAAGAACAAAACAAGATATTCCATGACAAATCTAGATTTCACCAACCCTACACAAAATACTAGAAGGAAAACTCCAACCCAAGGAAGATGGCTACCCCAACAAAAACACAGACAATTGATGATCTCATTACAGCAAATCCTGAAGGAAAAAACGCACAACATCACCAACGAGGAAAACCAAATTAACAGTAGATAACGACTACTGGTCATTAGTATTGTATTAATCCCTTATTGTAAATAGACTCAACTCACCTATAAAAAGGCACAGGCTAACAGACTGGATAAGAAAACAGAATCCATCCCTCTTCTGCATACAAGAAATGAATCTCAACCTCAACGACAGACATCATCTCAGAGTAAAAGGTTGGGAAAAAATATATACCAATCAAATGGACCTAAGAAACAAGCAGGTGTAGCTATCCTAATATCTAACAAAATAGACTCCAAGCTAAAATCAGTCAAAAGAGTCAAACAGGGACATTTCATATTAGTCACATAAGAAATTTCAATACTGAACATCTATGCCCCAAATATATGGGCACCCTCATATATCAAAGAAACACTTCTAAAGCTTAAATCATATGTTATACCCCACACACTAATAGTGGGAGACTTCAACACTCTCCTCTCACCACTGGGCAGATCAATCAGACAAAAAAAAATCAGAGAAATAAGAGAACTAACAGAGGTTATGATTCAAATGGACTCAACAGACATCTATAAAATATTCCATCCAAACAGAAAAGAATATGCCTTCTTCTCAGAACCTAATGGAACCTTCTCAAAAACTGACCACTCAGTAACAAAACAAACCTCAACAAATACAAAAAAATGGAGTAAATCAATGTACCTTATCAGATCACCATGCTTTAAAACTAGAAGTCAACAGCAATACCAATTCCAGAAAACACACACATAGAAATTAAACAATGCTCACCTGAATCATCAATGGGTCAAGGAAGAAATTAAAGACTTCCTAAAATTTGATGAAAATGACCACACAACATACCCAAATTTATGGGACACAATGAAAGCAGTGTTAAGAGGCAAGTTCATAGCACTAAACGCCTACATAAAGAAGCTGGAAAAATCCCATACCAGCGAATTAACAGGACATTTGAAAACTTTAGAACAAAAAGAAGCAAACTCACCTAAGAGAACTAGAAAGCAGGAAATAATCAAATTGAGAGCTAAAATCAACAAAATAGAAACAAAGAAAATACAAAGAATCAATGAGACAAAGAGTTGGTTGTTCGAGAAAAATCAACAAAATAGACAAACCTTTATCCAAACTAACCAAAAGGCAGAGAGAGAATATTCAAATTAACAAAATCAAAAATGAAAAGGGAGACAAAACAGACATGGAGGAAATACAAAGGATCATCAGGTCATATTTTGAAAACCTATACTCCACAAAATTGGAAAACTGAAAGGAAATGAACAACTTTCTGGATAAATATCACTTACCAAAATTAAATCAAAACCAGATAAGCAAATTAAACAGACCTATAACTGCTGAAGAAATAGTCATCAAAAGTCTCCCAACCAAAAAAAAAAGCCCAGGACCAGATGATTTCAGCTCAGAATTCTACAACACTTTCAAAGAAGAACTAATACCAACACTCCTCTAATTATTCCACACAATAGAAACAGAGGGAACATTGCCAAAGTCTTTTTATGAGGCTACAATTACCCTGATACCCAAACCACAGAAAGACAATACTAAGAAAGAGAATTACAGACCAATCTCACTCATGAACATTGATGCAAAAATACTAAATAAAATACTAGCAAATAGAATCCAAGAACACATCAGAAACATCATCCACCATGACCAAGTAGGCTTCATCCTACCGATGCAGGATGGTTCAACATACAAAAATCTGTCAACGTAATCCACCATATAAACAAGCTGAAAAATAAAAACCACATGATCATCTCATTAGATGCTGAAAAAGCATTTGACAAAATACAACATCCCTTCATGATAAAGGTCCTGGAGAGATCAGGGATACAAGGAACATACCTAAACATAATTAAGGCAATATACAGCAAGCCAACAGCCAACATGAAACTAAATGGAGAGAAACTCCCAGAGATCCCACTGAAATCATGAACAAGACAAGGTGGTCCACCCTCTCCATATCTATTCAATATAGTTCTTGAGGTCCTAACTAGAGCAATAAGACACCAAAGGGACATCAAGGGGATACAAAATGGAAAAGACGAAGTCAAACTCACACTGTTTGCTGATGATATGATAGTTTACATAAGTGATCCCAAAAATTTTACCAAGGAACTTCTACAACTCATAAACACATTCAGCAATAAAGCAGGATACAAGATTATCTAAAAAAAAAAAAAAATCAGTAGCCCTCCTGTATACAGATGATAAAAGGGATGAGAAAGAAATCAGAGAAACATCACCCTTCACAATAACAACAAATGGCATAAAATATCTCGGAGTAACTATAACCAAACAAGTGGAAGACTTGTATGACAAGAACTTTAAATCTTCGAAGAAAGAAATTGAAGAAGACACCAGAACATGGAAAGACCTCCTATGCTCAAGGGTAGGCCGAATTAATATAGTAAAATTGGTAATCTTACTGAAAGCAATCTACAGATTCAACGCAATACCCATCAAAATCCCAGCAAAATTCTTCAAAGACCTTGAAAGAACGGTACTCAATTTCATTTTGGAAAAGCAAAAAACCCAGGAGGATAGGCAAAACAATCCTGTACAATAAGAACTTCTGGAGGCATCACAATCCCTGACTTCAAACTCTACTACAGAGCTACAGTACTGAAAACAGCCTGGTACTGACATAAGAACAGACAGGAGGACCAATGGAACCGAATAGAAGACCCGGATATCAATCCACACATCTTCAAACACCTGATATTTACACAATATCAAATGGAAAAGAAAGCATATTCAACAAGTGGTGCTGGCATAACTGGATATCAACATGTAGAAGAATGAAAATAGACCCATATCTATCATCATGTACAAAACTCAAGTCCAAATGGATCAAAGACCTCAACATAAAGCCAGCCACACTGAACCTTATAGAAGAGAAAGTGGGAAGTACACTTGAACGCACTGGCACAGGGAACTACTTCCTGAATAGAACCCCAGCAGCAGACACTCAGAGAAACAATTAATAAATGGGACCTCCTGAAACCGAAAAGCTTCTGTAAAGCAAAGGACATGGTCAACAAGACATGCCTACAGAATGAGAAAAGATCTTCACTAACCCCACTTCAGACAGGTCTGATCTCCAAAATATACAAAGAACTCAAGAAATTGGACACCAAAAGATCACATAATCCAATAAATAAAAGGAGTACAGACCCAAACAGAGAACTCTCAACAGAGGAATCTAAAATGGCTGAAAGACACTTAAGGAAATGTTCAACATCCTTAGACATCAGAGAAATGCAAATCAAAACAACTCGGAGATTCCATCTTACACCTGTAAGAATGGCCAAGATCAAAAACACTTTTGACAACTTCTGCTGGAGAGGTTGTGGGGAAAAGGGAACACTTCTGCATTGCTGGTGGGAATGCAAGCTGGTACAACCCCTATGGATGTCAGTGTGGCGATTTCTCAGAAAATTAGGAAACAACCTTCCTCAAGACCCAGTAAAACCACTTTTGGGTATATATCAAAGGATGCTCAATCGTGCCACAAGGGCATGTGCTCAACTATGTTCATAGCAGCTTTGTCATAGCCAGCATCTGCAAACAACCTAAATGCCCCTTGATCGAAGAATGGAGAAGAAAAATGTAGTACATTTACACAATGGAGTACTACACTGCAGAAAAAAATGACGACAGCTTGAATTTTGCAGGAAAATGGTTGAAACTAGAAAGCATTATTTTGAGTGAGGTAACACAGACCCAGAAAGACAATTATCACATGTACTCACTCATAGATGGTTTTTAAACATAAAGAAAGTCAGTGTACAAACCACAATCCCAGAGAACAATAGGGACACTAAGAGATACTTACATAGATCTAATCTACATGGGAAGTAAAGACAAGATCTCCTGAGTAAATTGGGAGCATGGGGACCTTGCGGAAGGGTTGAAGAGGGGAGAGCAGAGGCAGGGAGGGAACAAAGAAAAATGTAAAGCTCAATAAATATCAATAAAAAGACTCTTCTGAAACTCAGCATATCAAATTTATTTCATATTATGCATATCTTCATCTGGCTTTGTAAAACTCAACTCCTAATTCTCTTTGCTTTTAGTTTTTCATTTCTCTCTGCTTATTGATTCTGCATTTACCTAGTCTATTGCATGTTGTCCAGCACTTCTAACAGGCAGAGTTTAGCACATCTATCCATTAATTCTATTACTTAAATAGTCAGATTTTTTACTCCTATTTACTGTAGTAAATCAGTTTCTCCTTGTTTACAACAATCTCAATCTGCCTCTTATTTCTTCATCTCTAGTACACCTGATCTTCACTGCCTTCAGAAACACTGCTCTATATAGGCTGCAAGTTTGTACTAGTGTAGACTGCAATAACAAACACTCAGGACACAGAGCAGAGCATCAGAACTGCAAGTTACAGGGAATCCTGGGGCAGTCACACAGGGTCAAAGACAAAAGAAGGACCCTCGCTGTAAATGCTGAGTATACCCAGGTTCTCCTGCTATGTAAATCTTACTACATCAGTTGACAGCAGCAGCCATCATTGTATATGCTTTCATGTTTTATTTTCTTTTTTTGAAACAGGTTTTCAGGAGATAGTCCAGACTGCCCTCAAATTCTTTATCCTTCTGTCTTGAATTTTCAATGTTGGGATTATAAGCAGTTTTTACTATGCCTAGTTTTCTATGTGTTTCCATAAATGCTTTCATTTGATCTTCAGAAAAACAATCCTATAAAGATGGTAAGAAGACTAAGAGTTGATGTCATAAGTGTTGGCTCAAAGTTATATAATCCAAGACTTCCATTTTATTTTGCCTTCAATAATTATGGTACTATTAAAAACAGCAAACTCCCTATCTTCACCCTTCTAGGCCTAAATACAACACTGGTCAAATTCTTTGAAGCAGACAAGTTCCTAACTCATCTCTGAGTATTCGGGAGGGTAGTTTTCCCTGGTTAAAATTCTCCCAGTCCCTGTGATTATCCATTCTACTCTGATTACTCTTTCCTCCTGCCATACCTTTGCATACACCCATTTTGATAGACAATCACATGATATTCATCACTTCATTAGTTATGCTATATATTCTAATACATTACAATGTTTATCATATATTCTTCACATTTATTAGAAAGGGAGCTTTTCAAAGCCAAGACTTGAACTTGGCTTGGCCCAACATAAACATAACTAACTACCTACCTGTTACAGACAAAGCAAAGCTAGAAGGGCTAAGCAACCTAAGTCTGAGAATAGACTTTGGGCTTGGGGCTGGAGAGATGGCTCAGGGGTTAAGAGCATTGCCTGCTCTTCCAAAGGTCCTGAGTTCAATTCCCAGCAACCACATGGTGACTCACAACCATTTGTAATGAGGTCCGGTGCCCTCTTCTGGCCTGCAGGCATACACGCAGACAGAATATTGTATACATAATAAATAAATATTTAAAAAAAAAAGATGATGAGGACCTTTGGAGTTGGAGTAAAGGCATTTTGAATTATGATAAAGCCATGAGCATATGGGGTCAAAGAATGGAATGTAGGAGTCTAAATGAGAAATGTCCCATAGGTTCACATGTATAAGTTGTTGGGAGGTATGGTATTTTATCACAGGCAGAGAAAAGCTAATACATTGACATTGACTAGAATGTACTTATAGTAACATGTCTTTTGAGGAATGATGAAAAAAGTAGGAATGCCAAATTGCTGTCTGCAAGTAACATACTTGGGTCTATAACAACGAACAAAGTTTCATGAAGGCTATCACAGAATTAAGAAGTCCATCATGGGTCTCAGAATCATTTCCCTTCACTTAATCATTTTTTATATTATCATAAATGTTTCATAGTCAGCAATACTAACAATGCCTAGCAAAGCATTCCCCTCAAGATTACGCTTTAGGGTTTAGTCTCAATATATACTCACTTTTTCTATTTAGGATTATTTTTAACAGAAATATTGTTTCAGCAGTCAAACTGCTATACCAAAGCATGCAACTTTTGTTGGTTTCTTTGATGTTGAGAAATGGGCTCACTATGTAGTCCAAACTGGCCCCAAGTGTGGCTCAAGTACTAGGATTACAGACAGGCACACGTCTCAATTCCAACTAAAACTTCAAGTTCATAGCTATCAGAGTATGCTACAAACTTTTACCCAGGCCTACTCCTCAGGCCATATATTTTGTTTATAAGGTTACAACATCTTTGCCAGTAATAATTCACTACTTTATTTACATGCCATATTTGGCTGCCAATAAGGTTCTTGCTCATTAACAGATTCCGTACTAAACACATCAAGCACGAAAAAAGACAAGAGTATAACACTGCAATGCCCAAGATAAGCATAATCTCTAAACTACTATAAACTTCAATCACCAGAAAAAATACACACACACACACCTCATATTTTATACACATAGGTGCTCAAGTCTAATAGCCTCTAACAATATGTTGAGAAGCAACCCCTAATCTACTGAGATATGGAAGCCTATGGTTTCATCCACTGTTTTACAGATACAAGATTGACACTTTGAGTAGGCTGATATGGGATGACTGCTGTGAATTGCAAGGCTGGCAGCTTTACTGAGAAGCTCCCTTTTGAATCTGCACCCTCATTCTCTATATGTCCATAAACTGCAGGTAACAAAGCTCCACACAAGAACAAGGAGAAACCAAGTCACATAATAGGGCTCCACCCATATCTATAGTCGAAAAAATGTCAGTGCATGGATTTTGGCCACAAACGCTTTTTTAATTATCTACACATCCAAGAATGCAATACATAAAGTCAGCAATCATTGCTCTCACCAAGAGACTGTTAGTTAAAATCACTATGCTAAATAGCTTTACATACACTGCCTCATTTGTCACAACATGTAACACAATATTAGTCTTGTTTGAAGAAAGATTCAAAAGTTACATAGCCTGCTTAGAGTTAGAAATGCACAAAATAAAAATCCCAGGGGCCGAGTTCAAGTTCAGTTTGCTATATAATTTCAATTAAAAAATAGCAGCCAGAACTGGAAAAACTGGCACTCACACACTTGCAATGCCTGGACTGTAAGGTCCCATGTTCAATATCTAAAGCTATTAAAACTAACAAATAAAAAAAAAAACAACCAACAAAAACAAAAACCCAAAACAAACTCAACATTTTCAGAGGGGGAGGCAGAACCATGTAATAATAATGAAGTAAAAGGGCTGGGCTAGAAATATAGTTCAGTAGTAGGGTACTTGCTCAAGGTCCATCTCCACAGGGAGATGGGGGAAGATTATTTTGAAAATGATGGTTATCAACAGGGAACATAATCCTTTCCAGGGATGCATTTCTCACAGCATCAATAAAAGCAAGGCAGCAAAAACAGCTTTAGCATCCACAGCACCCACTGCTGTGAAGAACCAATCTCATCTGAAAAGAGATCTGATATGTCCTCAACATCTATCAAATCATCTCCAAGTTCCTGGGATTTCACACCAAATGGGCTTCAAGTAACCAATGTTTCTAAAGGAAATGAGACTTTGTGACACCAGAAGACAGCAAAAAAGAGACTCAGTCCCAATCCTTTCCGGATTCTACTGTCTGCTTATCTTCCCTGTTTTGAAAAGGAGGAAAAAAAATCCCAGGGCAGCAAGTAAATCTCAGGAGCTGACTGGAGGGGGAAGACAAAGGAAAGAAAAAGGGCATGCCATTTAAACTAAGTTAGTGTGACGGTCAGTCACGCTGCAGATCTGCAATCACAGAACAGGGTAGCAAGTTTTAGAATAAATCGTTAGTGTCAAAATGATAGGAAATGCATGCTTAAAACGCATAGAAAGAAGAGAAGGGTAAGTTTTCTGAGTAATGCAGAAAAGTGAGGAGGCAGACTTCTGAAGTTTCTGGGCCACAGCACTGTAAGCAACAGCCTGATTTTAACTTGCATCTTTTGCTACAGTAAAAGTTGCAATTACATATAGTGTTCTTTTAGTTTGTGAGCTATTCCATAGAAGTGGAGGTGGTGTTCATCAGGAGCTGGGGATTTGTCTGTTGATGTAAATCGAGGGTATGTGAATCACCATGTTTTCAGTTAGTCTCTTTCAGAGACTTTTCTAACTAGAAAATTTTCTGGGTAAACTCACTGAACATTCACATGGTGGTTTCTAAATGGGCTATTAAAAAGGGTTGAATTTATCTAAAGCAAAAAATGTACCGATCATATATGCTTAGAACATCTTAGTACACCATGGGGCAAGAAAAGCTAGTACAGCCCTGCCAAAATGGCAAAGAATCCAACATTATAATGGCTTTCATTGGCACAGTTTAATTATTTAAAAAAAAGTTACAGGCCAGCCTTAGACAATCTTGGTCTCCAGTCATCTCACAATAAATAATGTAATCACAGATGTGCAGAAAATGTTGAGGGGACTGTTTAGAGGGAAAACAATGCAAAACTGACAAGTACTGGATTAGCAACAGCTTCTATTGGAACATATTTCTTCTAGTTATGTTTACTTTTTTTGTTGTTTGAGGCAGGGTCTGACCTTGAACTTGTGATGTCTGCCTGCCTCAGCCTGAGGAGTGTTAGGATTGCAGAAAAGTGCCACTAAGCCTGTTACCTCCCTGGTTGTAATTTGTCCCAGAAAGACACAAAAACAACTGACTTAGGCTAAGGTTAACACATCCCTCTTCCGTCATTCCAGGCTGGACAATGAGGAAAGTATTTTGACTTCCAGCCCTCTTCTCAAATTCAGATAATATATTCCTTGTAGTGCCAAATAAGACGAAAAAGAAAAGGCAGAAGTCTAGCGGAAACAAGGTGGGAACGGAAGGAAGCTACTGAGACACAGTGTGGGTATACTAGGCACGGTCGTTTATAGCCAGGTTTTTGTTTCTCTCGTTTCTGGAAAAAAACAATAATATTTGCAACATAAAAGCCAAGTTTACAAACACTTCCAGGTTCCTACCTACAGGACAAAAATGATATCGGTGAGGTAGAGCAATAGTGCAAACACAAGCAAGTGCATGCAAACTCACAATGAGTAAGCAAAATCGGCCCAAAAGCATGGTAACTTAAGACTCGCGCTCCTGGCCAATCACAATACACCAGTAGCGATCGCCAGTTTCAAAAGGACCAACCAGAAACGTTCCTGCAGCAGTTTAATTTCCCTAAGCCCATAAAAAACGCCTGACCTTTTTACAATGAAGAACTTCTGCATGGGAATCTCTCTGAGTCTGTGTGGCAGTCTCCGGGTCTTCTCACCCTCCATCTACCCACCCCCCAAAGATCGCACAACAGACAGCAATAAAAAGCATGCGAAAACTACATATAGGTAGAATTTTCACCAATAAATTGGCTTGTCTATTTACTTTTTTTTTAAATAGAGCTAAGAAATGATTTCTCAAAAGCAAATCCATCTCCTAAAAGCCCACTGGAAAGGACTGGTACAGTGTCTGTACTTTAGGTACATATATTAAATATGCCTCACTGAAAAAGGTACCAAGCCACGTGACTAACACAGACAAAAATTATGGGCTAATATAAGTTATAAGAGCTAATAAGAAGCCTGAGATATTAGGTCAATCAGTTTATAATTAATGTAGACAGACCTCTGTGTGACTTATTTGGGACTAAATGGCTGTGGGACCTGGTGGGTCAGAAGCCTCTGCCAACATTTACGGGCCATCTTTACTCATGCTAATATACAGAACACACTAAAAGCCAGGTGTGGTGATACTATCTTTAATCATAGCACAGGCAGGTAGATGAGTTTGAGAACAGCTTTGAGGTCTACATAGTAAGACAGCAATTTCAAGCTAGCTAGGACTACACAGGAAAACCCCATCTCAAAATAAACATCTTTCAATTCTTTAAGACTGAACTAACAGGCTGGAGAGATGGCTCAGCGGTTAGGAGCATTGACTGTCAATTCCCAGAAACCACATGGTGGCTCACAACCATCTGTAATGAGATCTGGTACCCTCTTTTAAAAAAAAAAAAAAAGACCGAACTTACAAGTTTTCTTTCCTGTAAGACCTCTTTTTTTTTTGTTTTGTTTTTTGTTTTTCAAGACAGGGTTTCCCTGTAGTTTTTAGAGCCTGTCCTGGAACTAGCTCTTATAGACCAGGCTGGCCTCAACTCACAGAGATCCGCCTGCCTCTGCCTCCCGAGTGTTGAGATTAAAGGCGTGAGCCACCACTGCCTGGCTCCTGTAAGATCTCAAGGAGAATCAACACGTTCTTAAACCATCATGTATCAGGTCTTAGCAAACCATTAGTAGGCAATCCATGAACATAAACAAATAATATCTAGTAATGCCTAATACAGAAGTGCTGTCACCACCTTGTATCCAAAGCAGCATATAAACAATATACTTTACTAAAAACAAGTAAAACGATAGTCATTGAAATAAAAATACCAAATACCAAGTTTCCTATGTAAGTACATATGTACAGAAATGTACAAATCAAACTTCCACTGTGCATCAACACCCAACCAACCAACATAAGCGTTATTCAAGATTCTCTTAATCAAGTAATACCCAGTCTTCTAGTTAAAAGAAAAATTAGAAAGAAAATAAAAATATTTTGACTGGTTGGTATCTACCTACTCAAGAGTCTACAAGGTAAAGTACATGTATCCTCAAGTCAGACATAGGGAAGCAGATAGACAGAACTCAAGACTATCTGACTGAAGCGGGAGGTCAGTTCTGCGACAGTAATACTCTGAGGGACTGGTGTATGAGTAATCAAGATTACTCAGCTTCTGCCACAGACATTCTCTTCTTCCATCATAAAGCCTCTTCCTAAAGCTGCCATTTCTACAGACCCCTTCTCTCTGCCTTGGTGCTCATACCACTAACTCTTTTAAAAATATTTCTGGGCTGGGTATGTAGTATAGTGATAGGTATTTATCTAACATGTTCAAGGTCTTGAGTTCACACTCCAGCACCAAAGAGACAAGCTGTCTCTATCTCAACCTGAAGCCTGGATGCTAATTCTTTCAGGTGGCCATGACACAGCTTTAGAGCACCACAGTTCTGTCTAGAAATAGGTTTTATTTCATTCTCCTCACCCCACAATTTAGACTAGACACAGTACAGCAAATATAAAATTCTGTGCAAGCAAGATAAAAGTTTGTCATCTTTAATTGACGTACTTTAATAGGCAGGGAATGAAGCTTATTAGTGGAATATTTGCTTAGCATGCACAAGGCCATTGGGCAAGATTCAATTCTTAACACCACCATAAAAAATTTACTTACTGTGTTTAATATTGTCTTAGTAAAACTTTACAAAGCTCAATTTTGGGTATTCTAACTCAAAGTTATAAAAATCACTGAAATGGTTCTCCAGCTCATCCCTGAAGTAAACAGCTGTATTATGAGGGTCTGTGAGGAAAGAAACTTATCAATACACTGCTATGGAATAATTCTTTTGTACACTGTGAAGATTTGAGAAAGGGGGGAAAGTGGAATATTCCGATACTACACTGTGTGATTGATTTAATAAAGAAGCTGACTGGCCAATAGCTGAACAGGATATAGCTAGGAAAGAAAGACAAACTGAAAATGATGGGGAAAAAAAGTTGGGAGTCATGAGCAGACAGAGAAAAGCGAGATGGGCATGTCGTACTGAGAAAAGGTACCAACCCACATGGCAAAACATAGATAATATGGATTAATTTAAAATTCAAGCATTAGCTAGTAACAAGTCTGAGCTACTAGCCAAGCATTTATAATTCATATTAACTGTGTCATATATTTGGAAGTGGCTTGTGAAACAGAAACTTACACCTACAATAAACATCTGTTCAATTTCTATTTTTAAAAAAATTAAATTTCTAACTCTCAATACATAAATGGGGATGCTAATAATGTCTACTTCACATAGATATTATAGAAAAAAGTAAAGTTTTAGTAAAAGATATTTTGTACAATATCAACTTCACAGTAACTATTCCAAAAATGTTATCTAGGGATAAAAATTGTTCTCTAACATAAAAAAAAAAAAAACTCACCCCAAAGCACCTGCTGACTCCACTCTTCCTAGAAGTCTTACAATAGATGAAGTAGAGTTAAAAAGTAACTGAGGGGCTAGGGATCTGCCTCACTGATAGAGTCCTTGCTTAACAGGCACAAATCGCAAGGTTCACCGTCCAGCACTACAAAAAATGACAAGAGTACATCCACGTACCTAATTTTTAGAAACTTCTTTATTAGCCAATGTATTACAAGACAAGTAAATTTTTAAAATCTACTTGGTTGCCTATCATGTGATTATGTACTTCTTCCCTGAGCCCATAACTAAAAGTCATTAAGTCTCTATCTCCTGTCTTCCATTCTATTCTTGTCTTGTCTTCACTTACTAACATACACCTGAACCTGACAACACTAATAGCAGGAAAGCACCAACACAACATCCTTCGGTCCTAGTTTAATGTCATACTTCTCAAAACCAAAACCAGCTTCATTAAATCTACTCAGACATGTAGGCACATATATTTAGATGGACATTCCACCACTACCACCATGGCTCCCTACATGGCATTTAAATTGATAAGCGAGGAATTAATCCCTGGTTCTTCATGCCTTTGCTCATGTCATTCTATGCTTCTGTTTTATACCCAACAACTCACCAACATTCTGGTAGTCTTGGCAGTCAACATTCTGTTTCACAGCTACTTACAGGCCAAACTTCAGGTTCTAACAGTCATATCTGTAGCCCAGCATAATGCCCTGCTATACCTTGTTTTGTTTTTGTTTTGTTTTGTTTCCGCTGCCAAGTACTTTCTTTCCAAGGACAAACTGTATAACAAATGACAGCAGAAAATTACTTGTTTGTCAAACTTTTTTTTGAATGTTTGAAACCAGGTCTTACCTCATAGCACAGGCTAGCCTCAAACTCACAATCTTCCGTGCCTCTACCTTTCTAAGTGGTAGGATAAAAGATGATAGACAACACATTTGGGTAATACTGTTCTTTAAATACTACAGTAATACCGAACATATATGATGTCAATGATTTTTGAGGCATAAATGATGTGAGGACTAAATATCTCAACTATAAAATAAAAAACTCAAATGGCTCAAAAAGAATTCACACGATACTATTCATCATCAAAATAAGATGATCCGGGCGGTGGTGGCACACGCCTTTAATCCCAGCACTCGGGAGGCAGAGGCAGGAGGATCTCTGCGAGTTCAAGACCAGCCTGGTCTACAGGAGCTAGTTCCAGGACAGGCTCCAAAGCCACAGAGAAACCCTGTCTCGAAAAACAAAAAAAAAAAAAATCTGATTGTTTTTCCTGTGTCGTTTGACTGAAAATAAATAATAACTAGATAGATAGATAAATAAATAAATAAAGATGATCCAAAGTTGAATGGTCTGTTTAAAGTGGACATGGTGGCATATGTCTGTAATCTCAGTACTCAAGAAGCATGTACAGGAAGACAGTTAAACATTTGTTCCAGGCCAGTTAGAATTACAGACACTAATTTCAAAATAAAATAAAAAGATATTTTTTTAAGTATCAATGGAGAGATGGTTCAGCAGGTTAGAACAATAGCTGCTCTTGTTGAAAACCTGTGTTTGATTTCCAGCATCCAAGAGGCTCATAACCATCCGTAATCCCAGTTCCAATGCCCCTCAAGGGGACCAGACACTCAAGTGGTTAGTGCACAGACATGCAAGCAAGCAAATACCCTTATACATTAAAAAACAAAAGAACTAAGTAACCCAGCATATATATAATTACGGTCCTGGCTTAGTAAGCTACCTAGTTTTTCCAAGTCTGTTTTTTTGCAAAAGTCAAGAGAGACATGAGTTTACTCCACCAATGTTTTAAAACTGCTACATCATCAGACTATTCATAAAACCCACAGTTTTACCCTTACATAGTTATTCAACAAATTTAATCTTTTTTGTTTGTAGTGCCAAAGTTTGATATTAAGTATCTTTTAAAATCTCATCATACAAGCTCCAAAGCCAGAGAAACCCTGTCTCGAAAAAACCAAAAAAAAAAATAAAATAAAATCTCATCATATAAAATGACCAAATATCAAGAAGGGAGGTATGCAAATGCTACAGTAAAAAGAACAGTCAGAAATCCATACAATGAACTAAAAAAACAAAACTTAAAAATGGCAATTGTCTGCCTCCTGCTTGTGGACCAGAGTGTAAGCTCTAGTGCCTGCCTGCCAACTGTCATGACGATCAGATTCACCCTCTCAGACCGTGAGCCCACAAGAAACTCTAAAATTTCTTCTATTAAAAAAAAACCAAAAACCTCCATATATAAAATCAAGTTCTAATTAAAAACTAAGTTTACCCTAATTGAGCACATTACTAAAACTTAAGCTTACACAACTAACTGCTTAAACAATTCTAGGCTAGTAAGATGGCTCAGAAGGTAAAGGAACCTGCAACCACACATATAGGAGCTCAGTACCCCACCCCATGGTAAGAGAGAAAGATCTATCCTCTGACCTCCACACAATACCCCCCACAATAAATAAAAGAACTAAGAATTAGTGCTCTTATCAACTTATAACTTTGGGATTGTTCATTATGTACATTTGCCCTTATGTAAATTCTTTTAAACTTCATTATTTTCTCATATGATCTAAATTTGCTTGTTGCATTTAATTTTCAGTTATTAGCATAAAATTGACTGTGGCTATGGTTAATATTTTTTCCAACTTTAGAATTTTGTTGAAAACATGAGACAAAATCCCTTCTGTGAAAAACGTACTTCAGTAACTATCTCCCTGCCCCCCTTTTACTGTATGGGGGCGTTTTCAACTCATTTAATTTTTAAATTTTCACTTATTGTACGCTGTTTGTAGCAGTGTTTAGATGAGAAACAACACACAAACAGAAAGTAATGTCTATTTTAAACAAGTCATCCGGTAAAACAGAAAGCTTAAAAAAATTGACTGTGGCTTTATACACAACATCACAAATACAGTCATGTTTTTTCTTTATTCTTGGGGAACTGATCCCATGAATACCCAAATCTTTATACCTAAATATGCAGTAGCAAGTCCTTATCTAAAGGTTGTAGTATTTACCTGACACGCAGGCTATGCATTTTAGTCTACTATAGTGTCTAAATGTCTGTAAATACTTGTTAGAGTGAATTGCTGAGGGAATCATAACTAGAAAATTTTGTGCATGTACAGTAATTGCAATTGCATGCCTACACTTTCTGAGGCTCACAACTATTGGTATTCTCAGTACTCCTGCCTTGGCCTGAGTTCTGGGAGTTCAAGTATGTATCATCATCAAGTATGTATCATCATACCTACTCACAATATTTTAAGACTTATTTTTATTTTATGTGTATAAGTGTTTTGCTTGCATGTATGTGAGTGCCTGGTGCCTGTAGAAGGCAGCTGTGTCTGATCCCCTGGAATTGGAGTCAGAGATGACTGTGAGCCTCATGGATCAAACCTGGGTCCTCTGGATATGTACCAAGTGTTCTTACTGATGAGCCATCTCTTCATCACCCCAGACCCCAACTCCTATTATTTTTTGACTACGTGTCTAAGTATTGTTATTAGTTTCTGTTCAATAAGACAAAACAGTACGTTTCATTGGGACAACACTGGAGAGAAATATCAAAATATGTCAGTCATACTCAAACTTACTAGTGTAAGAGCTAGTGGGACAAGCTTAAGTTAAAGCTGAGCTTTCATAATTTTCATAATAAGTCTGTGTCATTATTTGAGCTTGTGGCCCAAAGAAAAATCCATCTATATCATGATGTAGACCTGTGTGACCTAAATGCCCTAGAGCAGAGGGTGGCCTGAACTGTATAGCCAACCATGTGTCAAAACAAACAGTAAGAAAAATGCCATAAGGAGAATAAACTCTGGGTGTACATGCTAAACTAAGAAATGATAACCGAGATGGCTACAAGACCATTTTTAGCATTCACAATGCCACTAAAGATGGAAATGACTTATTTTGTTGAAAAGGTAAAAAAAAGTTAACATAATGGCTCTCTTTCTCTTCCTTTTTCCTTCCTACTTTTTTCTTTCACCTCCTCTTCTCTTCCCTTTTTGTCCTGAGACAAAAGAGTTACATGTAGCCCAAGTAGCCTAAAACTTCCTAGGTAGCAGAGGCTGATGTCTCTGAGGTGACTCTGCTGGCACATTTCTGGCAGGAATATAAGCTGGTGGAACTCTTAAGGAGACTTAACGGCAATGTGTACTAAAAATATACAAACTAAGAACTGTTTCTCTGAGCCAGGTGACAATGGCAGTGCTCACCTCTGATCCCGGTATTTGGGAGGGAGGCAGGCGGATCTCTGAGTTCAAGGCCAGCCAGGTTTACAGTGAAAATTCCAGGACAACTAAGACTACACAGAGAAATGCTGTCTCGAAAAAAAAAAAAAAGTTTGTTTTTAGATAGAGTCTCACGTAAATGGGGATAGCCTCAACATCAATTCTGATCCTCCTGACTTCACCTTCTAATGGTCTTCTGCTATTAAGTGCATGCCACGACTCCTAGGTTTTTACTTTTTTTTTTTTGAGACAAGGTCTCTATATAGCCCTAGCTGTCTCGGAACTCACTGTGTAGACCATATGTAGCCCTGGTCCTCCTTGGCTCTCCTAAATGCCACTCATATTTATTCCTCTAATTATTACCTATAGGGAGACAAAAGAACAACAACAGAAAACCTATACTAAGCCCTGTCCTACTCTGTCATCTTGACTGGCTTCATCTATCAATTTTCTTTCATCTGATTAAAAAAAATAGAGTGAGGTTCTAAGAACCAAGATGGTTCTGAGGAGCTAAAGAATGATCTTCATGTATGTGACAGAAGTGCAAACTCTTTCACGTATGTATGAAAACAACCTCAGTTAACGTTAATAACAAATCCGGACTTATCCTCAACTCAGAGTACTGACTGGTGTAAAATATTTCTAACTACAAATCCTACTGTTAAACACAGTTTCTTTTTCCTTTTTTCTTTCCTGGTTGTGGAGATTGAACACAGTATATGCGAAGGGACAGCTCTACCACTGGTAGGGATGGTTGGGAAAGTCAGGAATCCTAGCACTGGGACTCAGAGATAAGGCACAGGAAGGAGTAAGCATGGGCCTCACAGGGGGTTGGTGATTTAGCTAAAAAAGGGGATTGGTGGTATAAAGAGATTGCCCTGTATGTGCACAGAGGAAGCCTAGGGTTCATTCTCCAACACAGGTATAGTAATAAGTATCCCAGTAATCCTAACACTTGGAAAGGTGGAGGCAAAATGATTATAACCTCGCGGATATCCTTATCTACATAGTAAATTTAAGGCAAAGCTGGGCTACATGAGACCCCGACTAAAACAAACCAACAAACAAACAACAACAAACCAAAACCACATAAACTGCTGAGGTACATACCCATACCTGGCTAACAACTCCAAATTTTAATTTGATGCTTTTCCTTTAAATCTTTCCCTCACTAATTTTCCTTTAGAATCTAACACCTAATCTCCCCTGGCATAACCTTTAAGAGTCTGCAAATTTTTTTTAACTTTCTAGTTCACTCCAATCCCCCTTCGATATTTCTACCAGATGACATCAAATTCTGATTCTCAGTATCTTCTCCTATATCCTCTGAAGCTATCTTTTGTATGCAATAACATCTAGCTAAGCACCCACATGATACCACTTACTTCCTTTATTTAGCTGGCAACCCCACTGCATATGAGAACTTGACAATGCTGACACAGAATTAACCTAGAAAGATAGTGCTTGAAAAAAGACTTATCTCCATCCAGATTTTACCTACTCTACTGGTACTCAATAACTTCAGTATTTGAGTTTATGATCTATACAAACTGAAATGATAACATTTTAGAGTGTTGGTACAGAGGAGAGTTGGTAATAACGTACATCAGAATCCTTTACGGTACCCAGGAGTATAATAAAAATCACTAAAAGTGATGGATATTAAGTTTCAATATTAATAGCTTCAAAATTAATCCTATTTCCTTTTACCAGAAGTGTTATCAAAGGATCCCACACATAAAAAACAAACAAACAAAAAAACTATACCAACACTTTAAACATTTTCAGGCCAGGTAAAAATCCTTCCTCCACCAATCTCTGCTTATCTGAATTTTAAAGTCTAAATATGGTCCTATCATCATTTCTAAGAAACTGTCCCCAGCTCCAGGTGACACTCAGAATTATTTTCTCCTCAAGATACAGAACTCTAACTAGCTACATAAGGCGATATGGATGAACTAAAGTGGGAGGGGGAAAAAAAGGACAATTTGCTTCTCCTTAGATCCTTTGAATTTGTTCTTGGCTATACATCATGGAGGGAAGAGCTGGACAGATGGCTTAGCAGTTAAGAACACTTGTTCTTTCAGAGGGTCCAGGTTCAATTCCCAGCATCTATATGGCAACTCCTAACTCTACTACTCCAGTTCCAGGGTACCCGATGTCATATAAAATAATCTAAAATAATAAAAATTAAAAAATAAAAATGAGCTTATTATATTTATACAGAATATATGGATAATGCTTGACTTCCATGTCTCTATATAAAGTAATCAGAAATCAACTAAAAGAAATTTATCTTGACTTGTCTGTCAGGCCTACTGGTGTAACCCCAGCACGGAGGACAGACAAGTAGTCAAATCTCCGAGTTGGAGGCCAGCCTGGTCTCCATAACAAGTTCCAGGCCAACCAGAGCTATACACAGTGTGAATTTATCTCAAAATTAATTTATTAAATGTCTAGCCTATTTTTCAACTGGAATAATTCTAATTTTCCTCTTGAAAAATTATCACTGTGTTGAGGCTGGAGAGATGGCTCACAGGTTAAGAATACCGACTGTTCTTACAGGTCCTGAGTTCACTTTCCAGCAACCACAACAGCTCACAACCATCGTAATAAGAGTTGGTGCCTTCTAGCCTGCAGAGATACATGCAGGCAGAACACGCCATACATAATTAATAAACAAATCTTTGAAAACAAAAAACAAAAAGAAAGAAAAATTATCACTGTGATGACAAGGTCCACCAGTCTATCCTTAGCACTAACTTTCTAAAATACTAAAACATCAGAACTAGCTTTCTTATATGGGGGAAAGAAAGTGAGAAACCCCTTATAAGAAACTTTGATCTTCAAAACTAAACACACTCATTAAATTCCAATACTAGGGTATAGGGTATGTATGACTTAAATAAGCCAGGCATGGTACTAGGTGCAAGGAATAGAAATAAAGTTGCTTTCAAGTTTAACAGAGCACGAGATCTGGATGTTACCAAAGAAAGCAAACTGAATGCCTCATGAAGAAAAGCAATTCTGAAATCATTTTGTCTCGTTACTAATTCTGCAAACTGCAATTATTAGCAATTCTACCACACCAAGTGTTTACTGGTTCCTGTATCAATGAAAATAACATCCACCACCAAGAACAGATAGGTAACCCAGACCAAGAACTGGGGGTCAGCTTCTGCAAATCAGATGCACCGTCCCCCCATAATACCACTCCTTATCTGCCAAGAGTAAAAGAAAACGAAAGGCATCTTCTTAACATTCTACAAAAGAAAACCTTTTCAAAGGTTCATAGTGCTAAATGTGTGCCTTCTCTGACACATGACAAACATGCTCAGATAAACGTCAAATGGAGGTAACATAGAAAAAGCTTATGACCAAAACCAGAAAATAAATACTTTTAAACCAGGAATGGAATTCAGGAGTATATCCATCGATTTATTCCTTCAGCATACAGAAGGCACATGTATATACAAAATAATTTGGTTTTCTAAAACTGAGGAGTTCTGGGCCAGCCATGGCTACATACTGTCTCCTTCCTCCTCTACACACATATGCGCGCGCGCACACACACACACACACACAATATTATGTATGTGAACATGCATGCATGTACTCAAAGAGACCAAAAGATGGTACTGAAACTCCCCTACAGGTAGTGTGAGTGCTGGGACTGAACTGGAGTCCCTTGCAGAAACAAGTGCTCTTTACTGCTGATAAATTTCCAGCCCCCAAATTTTAAAGATTACATTTACTTATTTTGTGACTGCATTTCCCACAGTGCATGTGACGATCATAGATCAAGTAATGATATCCAGTTCTTTCTTTCCACCATGACAAACATGTTAGTGTGTACTGGACTCATATACAGATATCATTCCACATCAGGACATTAACATATTACTCATTACTCTATAAAATCCATGACTTTAGAGAAAAATTTCTAGTTGCTATTTTACTTTACAGTGTATACTAAATATGAAACAAACCCAAATTACCTATATAATACTGAAATAGCTTTACCAAGACTATAAACATAGGGAATTTTTTTAAAGAAAAAAAGCTTGCTCAAATGATATCTGCAGTCAGTCACCAAAGGCCATACACAGAAATAGCAGAATAGTACTGAATTATTATCTTGATATATATTCTGGGAAGTTACTAACCAATGTTTGGGTATAGATAGTGAAGGAAAAACTGATGTGGACAGTTTCAAATTAATAACAATATGAAAATAGATACTGTCTTCATAATTACAAACCACCACTCCACAATCTGCTTCTCAAATGCCTTTTCCCAGAAATTGATATTTGTCATTTTGCCTTCTTTAAAATGCCCAATGGGGCTGGAAAGATGGCTCAGCAGTTAAGAGCACTGGCTGCTCTTCCAGAGGTCCTGAGTTCAATTCCCAGCAACCACATGGTGGCTCACAACAATCTATAATGAGATTTGGTGCCGTCTTCTGGTGTGCAGGTATACATGTAGGCAGAACACCGTATACATAATAAAAATAAATCTTTAAATAAAATAAAATGCCCAATGGTCGTACAAACACACACATACAAAACGTGCTACTATATTTCATTGGCGCATTACTGAATACATGTGTACTGCATAGGTTCAATTTAAGGGATAGACTCGAGTCCAAGTGTTCCTGAAACATTATAAAACTGAGATGTCTAGGGTGTTCATAAAGAAAAAGGGACTTATAAATATCACTTCTCTCCTCCCATGCTAATTCTACATTCCTTAAACTTAAGAGTCAATTTCTATTAAAGCCAATTATTTTATATGAACATCCAATTCTATTTCAGAGCAGGACATGATAACATACACCTGTAACCCTAGCACTTAGAAGGTAGATGCAGCAAAAAGACTACAATTCAAAGACCAGCCTCAGTTGCACAGTGAGTACATGGCCAGCCTGGGCTACTTGAGAACCTACCTCTAAAGATATTCTTACCTTCCTTTTATTCCTTAGTTGCTAGTTCAAGGGTCTCAATGTAGCAAGTATAAAATGAAAGAACTATGATGGATATGGAAAGATATTGTCAGATACTCCCTTGCGTCTCTTGAGCCATTACAACATAAGAAAGCGCAGCAGGCTGTAGTGGCTTGAGTCTACCATCCCAGGACTAGAAGGCTGACACAGGACTGCTGCTCGAAGGTCAGAGCTAGTGTACGCTACACAGTAAGCTGTAAGCCAGCTGAGGCTACACTGTGAAACTCTTGTGTCTCAAAAAAAAAAGTGTAGATAGGGTTAGGAATAAACTGAAATATAAAATTTTGCTAGCCTTTTTTTTTGTTTGTTTGTTTCTTTGTTTTTTCGAGACAGGGTTTCTCTGTGGCTTTGGAGCCTGCCCTGGAACTAGCTCTGTAGACCAGGCTGGTCTCGAACTCACAGAGATCCCCCTGCCTCTGCCTCCCGAGTTAAAGGCGTGCCCTGCGCCACCACCTTCCGGCTGGCCTTTGATTTTTAAATGAGTGGCAGGCAGTCTAAGTAAGGAACCCCGGCCTGGAATTCTTGGACTCCCGGAGATCTGCCTGCCTCTTCCTCCCAAGTGATAAGATTAAAGGTGTGCCCCCACCACACCCTGATGTTTGTCCAAGAGAACCAAACAGCTCTTGTCTGTGGGCAAAGAGGGCTGACTGCTTTACTATTTTCCCTGACTGCCGGTAACACCGGGAGAATCAGAGCCAAAATACCTCACAATTTAATTCAAAACAAACTACGTTATTTTTAAAATGTGGCCCAAGTCCACTAACTAGTTACAGCAATAGATTAATCAATGCAAATAATACATTATGTGCCTCATGACACCTAGATACCATTTTTGTTGTTTTTCTTTTTTCAAGACTTGGTCTCACTATGTTTCCCAAAAGCACTGTAACTCACTATGTAACCCAAATAGCCTAAAGCTATCTTCCTGTCTCAGCCTCCCTGAATGCTGAGATAAATTTAGCAGCTAGATTCTAACCCTAGATTCTAGATAAAGTTTTAAGCACAGCTATAAACGCTAAACACGTGACAAAATTAGCTAGAAAATGTCAATCCATGCCATATTTTGTATTAACACTAAATAAAAGATATGCTCACACACAATAGCGGCCTATTTATAGATAACAAAAAAAATCACCTATTGAAATACAGTAACGATATTTGGTTAAGCACACATGCTTGTCTGTTTAGGCTGCCTCTAAACTGCTAGCCTTGCAACCCCTCAGATAAATAAGTCTCATCAGGATAAAGCCCTTTTACAGAAAATGCTTACCAAAATGGGCAAATGTTAACGGTTATAAAAGACATGACAACATCCCCACCCAACTGAATGTCTTACAGGGACTTTATCAATAAGTGAGTGCATGAGTGTTGTGGCACCAGGCCTATACCAGTTCATAGAATGATCACATTTTAAGACTCATGACGGAAAGGGCAGAATTACGAAACCATAAGCAGTCACCACTGCACATCCACCAGCCTGTAGAGAAACTACAGACACTACGTTCGGAAGCTGTCATTTTTACCAAGTTTTGGAACCCGCATACACCCTCACCCCAAATTCATCAGTGGGACGAGCAGAGGCTGAGTCATTCCGAGGAGTAACTTTACACCGATGCTCGCACTCCGGGGTCGGGACAAAGGCATCACCTCTGGGGTTCCACCCCTCGGTGCACTCCCGTTCGGCCGCGGTCCAAACCTTCTCGGGTTTCCAGAGCCCGACACACCGCTGCGCCGAGCCCAGGTGGCGGAGGCCGCGCTCCAGACCTCCAAGCGGGCACCGGGCGCGCCGCCGCTCCCGCGGTGCTGTCAGCGGCCGGCGGGTCCCACCGTCCCCGGTAGGACCGGCGCGGCGACCCTGACAACCCTTGCCGACGACCGCTCCCACAAACCCGTCAGGGGCCAACCGGCCCTACCCAGCCCTCTGCCAGATGGGGGCAGGGGCGGCACTCACCCGGCGGCAGCGCCTCCTCCGCCCGCGGCAGCAGCACAGCCGGAGGCCCCCGGCACCATCTTCTGCCGCCGCCCTGGCCTCGGCGGCGGCCACCAACCGCCCCAGCGGCGCCGCCAACCGACACAACCGTCGGCGCCCGGCCGCCGAGCGCCCGGCGCGGCCCGGAGGTTCGGCGGTTGCGGGGTCGGCCGCAGCCGCTGCTCAGACCTCTTGACACCGCGTGGCGACCCGAGTCCGCCCGCCGAGGCACTGGCACCCGAGGCAGCCCGAGCTCGGTGACACCGGGTCGCGGCCGCCGCGGGGTTTGTTATTGTCAACTCGGCCCTTCCGCCGCAGAGCACGCCGGGAAACAGCCAGCTGGGGGAGGGGCGCTCCGGACGGCGCAGCCGGGGCGTCTGCGCAGATCCGGAAGTCGCTGAGCTGCCGGGACGGGCGCGGTTCGGTCGGCGGGCGTCGTTGCCTGGCTGGTGGCTCGTCTGTCCTGCCCCGTCCCGGCAAGGTTTTGCGATCCCTCAAGGTGAGCTTGACCTTCTGGTCGCGGCAGACCGACCCCGCCAAAGCTGGAGCAGCCGGAGGCGGAAGAGTGAGCGCTGTCCAGCTCCGGGGCCCTCTTGGCCGCCCTGAGTGCCTGGACAGCACTGAGGTCGGTGACTGGGTCAGCCGACTGTCACCTGGGACACTCATATCCTGAGCGCCTGGGCGGCAGGCAACTCGGAAAATATGCCTGGCATCTTTGTAAGGGTAGGGCGGCACAGAATCAGGCGGACCAGGTAAGCCAAGAGCACGTCCAGCAGAGGAGAACCGAAGCCGAGTGGACTGGACTGTAAGCGGCACGACCGTGGAATACCGAGGTCTCTAATGAGTCAACAACATCAAGACTAGGGACAAGGACGTCCGTTTGGGAGAATATTAAATTTGTAAAGGTAATCGGGCTCAGGCAAGGATTTGAAGCTACAAAGTTAAAATCTGATGAGCAAATGTTACATGCAGACTAATTTTGTGACACAGACACTTATTAAATTGCTGTCTCCAGGAATTTCTGGTTGAAGTAAAAGTTCAGGACTGCTATCTCAAAGTAAAAAAAAAAAAAAAAAGAGTGGTTCACGACCAAATGAAACACAAGGGGTATAAAACTGAGCCAGATCTGCAGTCCTTTATTTATTGTAGTAAAGACTGGAAAACATGGACTGGTAAGCATTAGCTGCATCTCAGAGTTCTTCTGGAGGGGAGCTTGTTGTTTATATCACTTTGTTTTGAACTTTGCACCATATCCCATAGAAATCTTGTCTTTATGATTTTTGACATGCTATTATACATATTGAGTATTTTTAGCCTAGAATTTTAGTATGTTACCCCAGCAAAGTAAAGCAAAAGTGAAGAAAATAAGCACTAAATTATTATGCACCAGGGTAAGGAGTGAATTGGCAAGACTAAAGAAATTTTTTTTTACTAGCACATCAAATTTACATATATAAGAAAAGTCTACCTAGAAATTGACTATGAAAAACAGGGGTAAACCACGGTCTCTCTCACATTGAATTTACAGCAGTAAGATCATCTGCCACCAAAGCTGAAAAACTCTGCTCCATCCTAGGACCCACATTGTGGGAGGAGAGAACCAGCTCTTTGAAGTTCACACACACTAAAGAGCACACCAGGGCTTTTACCTGGTGTTTCTCACAGTTAATCAGTGTCGTTCGTCCGTACAGATGCAGTCCAGCTTCAAATGTGAAAGCAACACATATCCTCGTGGCCATCTACTAAAAACTAATGTGATGTTCTTGACCCTGACTTCTTTGGGGAACTATTATTACAAATGTCTGATTGCCACTTTATATTCCAATGTAAATGGTTAGAGTTTATATGCATCTCAAATTCTTTACTAAGACTAAGGTGAAAACACGTTACCTGAGTTCTGTTAAATATACTTTTGAGTACCTAGGAGATACATGTTGCTAATCATGCGTACCTATAAGTCTTCTCTTCATAAACCATTTTCCCCCATTCTCTTCAACACTCTACTCTCCGTAATAAACAAGAATGAAATCCTCCTGCAGCACCACTTGAAGCATCTTAATCCAGTCGCAGTTTTGCCTTCTGGGCTTTTTTCAGTGCAGCTGCAGACAGATTTACAGGGACCTTTAAATTATGTTGCATGGACAATGCTGAAGCTTTTTTATTTGAACTAACTATTGCATTGGCCATTCTTGTGTTGTCTCCTTCCTGCTGCTTCAAAACCCCTGTCCATTACTTGATTATTTCCCCAAGTGTCAAGTAATTAGAAAACACTATGGATTAGGTGCTGTGTGAGATGAAGGATCCTTACTCTTGTCCTCTACTCATTTTGTAAAAAGTAATGTCTGCCAATATCCAATGTGTCAGTGCATTTTCAGTAGAGATTAAGTAAAGGTGCTTTAAAAAAAAAAAAAAAAAAAGCAAACCTAATGACAGCCTGAGTTTCATCCCCAAGACTCACAGGATAGAAGTTTGTTTTGTTTTTGGTTTTTCGAGACAGTGTTTCTCTGTGTCTCTTTGGAGCCTATCCTAGAACACTCTGTAGACCAAACTCACAAGAGATCTGCCTGCCTCTGCCTCCTGCATGTTGGGATTATGCATCTCCATGCATAAATGTAACGTTTAAAGTGATTTTCTTTAGGAGTGTGAAGGGATTAGATTATACAGAGTCTACTGATAAACACCTGAGTGCTTCAGATCTTTCAAATTGTTAAATCCCATATTTCTCAGCTTTAACTTCAGTGTCTCCTAGTCTTAACCTGACACCTGTAACTGTATCTTTTAAGTGTCTAACATGCTAATTGTAAACTCTTGTTTAAATATTAACTCTTTGCCCTACAAAATGATGTCCACACAGTACTAACTTTGATTGGCAGCACCTCACAACTTGTTCAGGCCTTCTCTTCCTGGCTGGCCCTGTGCTGGCCTCCATTATTTTTCTATCAAAAACTGTAATTATGTCTCTCCCCTTCCTAAGAATTTTCAGTGGTTTTGTTTTCTATATGGACACAATTTGAGCCTTTTAACATAGCACAACAAGTCTTACTGGGATTGGGGCTAGGCACCAACTCATCTCATGCTATACCTGATTAAATTCGCTCCCCTTCCAATGAATCTTTAAATGGGGTGAACTTTTAAATTCATAGGATTTTGAAGAGAATGACTCAAATCATTATAATGTATTTGTGCAATGTAATAAATTCTTTAAATGCATTAAAGGCCAAGTAAGTTTCTGTGAAAAATTCTTGCCTCACACGTCTCAGAGGTTACTAGTAGTAACACAAGGGCCTCTCAAACAAAACTGCAGGGATAGCTGAGCACGTGGTGGTGGAGGCAGGATGATCAGAAGTTCAAGAACATCCTTAGCTACAGGAGACCAGCCTGTGATATGAGACCCCGAAAACAAACTGCAATGGCAAATTTCTATGTCATTAACTTTTTACAAAAATCCCTTAAGAGTGTTGGGAAAATTGTGGCACATACCTTAATTTTGTCAGCTCAGCCTGATTTGAAATTACAAACAATTTAGTATTATTGCCCTAATTTAAGGTATATTCGATAGAAATCACTTAATGTATAGCTTGATCAGTTATATTTGTATGTTTGGTTTTATTAATTGTATATCAAAATTATGTCTGTTTTGAGCAAGTTAAAATACTGATTGAAATTTTGCTTTTAAGAGCTTGCTTAATGATTAAGAGCACTTGCATTTGGATCACAGTACCCACTTGCTGGCTCACAAACATCCACAACTCCAGTTCTAGGGTATCTGACACCCACTTCTGACATTCTTGGGTACCAGGCATGTATAGTGTAGGCAAAGCACTCATAAACATAAACTCAATATTTTTTTAAAGATTATAACTCAGCTGTTGTCAGTCACTCTTGAAAGTGCCATGGGCACTGATGATGAAGAGGATCTTCTCTGTTTTCAGACCTTAAAGCTGCACTGTACGGTTGGTTTGTTTATATTCTCTGTATAGCCCTGGCTGGCTTGGAACTTGTTCTGTAGACCAGGCTGGCCCCTAACTTAGGTATCTGCTTGCCCCTGCCTTCTGAGTTCTGGGATTAAAGGTGTGCACCACCACCCAGCAATCAAAACTCTTTAAAATACAAAGTGATATTTTTTTATTTGTATCTTTTCTACATTTTCTAAACTATATGCCTTTTGTAACCTAAAATAAAAGTTCTTTCCAGTTTTCAAAACTCTATTAATTTTATTAACATTTGTTTTCAAGCTTATGTCCTCAAATGATCCTTCAGTTTCAGTCAACTTGCTCTCTCTACATACAAAATACTTTTTCAGGAGTCCTTCATTTTTAACATTTATATATATGTGTATATATATATATGTGTGTGTGTTTGTGCGATAGCACACATGTGGAGGTGAGAAGACACCTTGCAGGAGTCAATTCTCTCCTTCAAACATGGTTTCTTGAAATTGCGCTCAGGTCATCAAGCTCAGCAGCAGGCATATTTACTCTCTGGGCCATCTCACAAGCTTCTCATTCATTTTTAGTGTGACTTACTGCTGTGCAACAATCCTCTGTACACCGTAAAGACTTGTACCTCAAATTGGTTTAATAAAATGCTGACAGGTCAGTAGCCAGGCAGGAAGTATAACTGAACAACCTAAGGATGATGGGAAGAAGGGAAGAGTCAGGAGACACTGACCAGACTGAGAAGAGAGCAAGATGGGCATGCTGTACTGAGAAAAGGTACTGCTACATAAATAAGGACTATGGGTTAACTTAAAATGTAAAAGCTAGTAAATAGGGCTGGAGAGATGGCTCAGCGGTTAAGAGCCCTGCCTGCTCTTCCAGAGGTTCAATTCCCAGCAACCACATGGTGGCTCACAACCTTCTGTAATGAGATCTAGTGTCCTCTTCTGGCCTGCAGGCACACATGGAAGGAATGTTGTATACATAATAAATAAATAAATCTTAAAAAAATAAAAAGAGCTAGTTAACAAGCCTGAGCTTTTGGTCGAGCATTTATAATTTATATTAAGCCTCTGAGTCAGTTATTTGAAAAGCAACTCTGGGTATTTGGGCCCTAGTGAGAGAGAAACGTCCGATTACAACTTGCTATTAAAAGCAATATTGAAGTGAATATCTGCAAGTCTGTAGTCCTGGTTTTACACTTTCTCTCTACTCTCCAACTGTGCTATCCTGAGATCCTTACTCCCAACACCTTCCCAGTCCTCTCACTGCTGAATAATCTCTCTTAATTCATAAGAGAGCTTCCTCACTCCTCAGCCATGAAATCTTCAATCCGAATTGAATCTATTATCATGCCAGTCATAATTCTGTTCCTTGTGTTCCTGGTAACCCATCTTGCATCTCATTCTGTCTTTCTGTGAAACTACTTAAGTGCTATGCATTGAATTTACCAGAGAAAAGCCCTATCTTTGTTAAAGATGTGAGGCACTGATTAGAACTTACTGATTGTGGAAAGCTGGAATAGTGCAGCTTCAGAGCTAAATTATCTTGGACTAACAGCCCTCTTAGGAGCTATTCAGTGCCTACCTTTGTATGACTTACCAGTCTTGTGACTTGTTTAGGAATGTATTGATGGCTCACTTCCTCCAATCCAGAAGCAAAGAATGTCATCAGATAACACACATCTCAGACTGGTAGTGGAGACTGCTCCCCCTATGCTGTAATACCAGTGTTTCCACCCATTTGAAAGGTACCTTGATTTGTGGCTCTTCTTTTCTTACAGTGTCTCTATGTAGTCCCAGCTGTCCCGGAACTTCATAAGTAGACCAGACTGGCCTCAAGCTCAGAGATCTTCCTGCCTCTACCTACAGAGTGCTGGGATTAAAGGCGTGTGCTGCCACACCTGGTTTATGACATTCTTAAACTACAAAATTTTGGAGCTGGAGAGATGGCTCAGTGATTAAGAGCATTGACTGTTCTTCCAGAGGACCTGATTTCAATTCCCAGCAACCATGTGGTGGCTTACAACCATCTGTAATAAGATCTGACACTCTCTTCTGGCCTGCAGGCACACATGGAGGCAGAATGTTGTATGCATAATAAATAAATAAAATCTTTAAAAAAAACTACAAAATTTTGTAAAACTATGTTAGGACATGTTATTTGGGGTAAACTGAATGACTAGTGGGTACATGTTTGGATACCTACAACTTTCTTTTTGTTGTGTGTTTGTTTTTCGGGATGGTTTCTTTGTGTAGCTTTAGAGCCTGTCCTTGAACTCACTCTGTAGACCAGGCTCTGTCTCCGGAGTGCTGGGATTCAAGACGTGTACCACCACTGCCTGGCTACAAGTTTGTTTTGTTTTGTTTTATAAGTATGAATTAATACATTATTGTATCCTTTGCAAATGTTTTGTTAAAATTAGTAATTGATGCTAGGGATGTAGCTCAGTAATAAGAGCATAAAGCACTGGATTCAATCTCCAGTTTTATAAAACAAAATTAGTGGATGCTGAAGACTAACAAATTATATGATTAGTTATAACTTTTAGGCTTAAATAAAGACTTAAATAGAGGCTGGAGAAATGACTTAGCAATTAAAGGCACTTGTGGGTGTAGTTCACAGCACCTATATAGTGGCTCATAACCCTCTGTAACTGGCTGTGTTGGTATACAACTTTAATCCCAGCACTGAGGTGGCAGAAGCAGATGAATTTGTGAATTCAAGTCCAGGCTGGTATACACAGGAATCCCAGGACAGCCAGGACTACATAGACCCTGTATCAAACATCCTAAATGAATAGTAAGGGTGTGATTATACTTGCATTTTAATCCTAGCACTCTTGAGTTTGAGGTCACCCTAGCCTATAGTGAAAAACTATCTCAACAACAACAAAAATATTGAATAGTTTCATATTTTTGTTTTGTAATTTGTTTTAAACTTTCTTAAAATATTGACTGCCTATTACAAAGTTTCAATTTTTAAAAAATTCAATTTTTTCTATGGCTATTATTTTATGATTGTTGCTAGAACAAAAGTATTAAAATGTATCCATTCTGAATATCATACATACATAATTACACCACTAACCAGACAGGAAGTCTAGGGAGACCTATCTTTACGTGGTGTTTTGCATAGTGCTCGGAATGAAATCCAGGGCCATTCACCTGTTTAACGAACCTTTCCACTGAGCTACACCCTCGGCTCCCCTCAGGGAAAGTATTAATGCAAATAGTTCTGGGACTCTCCCAATCTCTAGGCATGAGTGGGTCACACCCTCTTGAAATGCATACCTCAAGTAAATCCAGATCTACTGGCAAAGCTGAGTTTTTATGTTTGGTCTAAGATTAATTTGAACTTATCATTCTCAAATCTGCCTTAGTCTTTTTTAAAAAATGGGTATGTATGGCACACGCCTTTAATCCATGCACTTAGGTAGGCAGGGGCAGGAGGATCTCTGAGTTTGAGGCCAGCCTGGTCTCCCGAGTTCCAGGCCAGCCAAAGATACACAGAGAAACTCTGTCTCGGTGGGGGAGGGGAGGATTAGTTATATAGTTTACACATACATAGCTAATAGACATGTAGGAGCAGCAAAATGGGTTAATTTGCATTTGAATGGTGATCAAATTCCTTTTTTTGTTTTAGTTGTTTTCTTGTATTAAAATTTTTCAAGTGCCAGGTGTGGTGGCCAACACCTTTAATTTGGGAGGCAGAGGCAGGTAATCTCTGTGAATTTGAGGCCAGCCTCTATGGTCTACATGGAGACTCCAGGCCAGCCAAGGCTGCATAGTGAGACTGTCTCAAAACAAAACCTTAAAGCATTTATATATCGTGTGTGTACATTTGAGAACAACTGAGTGGCTATGTGGACTGACCTCAGAGTCATGATTTTCTACCTCAGTTTCTTAATTGCTGAGACTGGAGGTTTGTACCACCTTATCCAGCAAATTCTTAAAATCATATTGGGCACACCTAACCTTGTGTCACCTAATTCTGTACATTACATGTAAGATTATACAGTACTAACTCTATTAATTATCTATACAAATACAGTTCTCATCTCAAAAACAGGAAGTAACCTTGACCCAAGAACATGGATTTAGGTTGGTTAATGAAAATGATTAAAATAACTATTTAATTCTAGAACAAAAGAAAGTCTTAAATCAAGGCATTTTTTTCCCCAAATACATTGGTAGTAACATCAGGTCAGATGGGTTACAGGAAAGCGAGGAAATCTCTACTGTAGGTCTCAAATGTTACCTGTTGACGCCCTTAACTTTTGAGTTAGTGGAAGCCAGGGGACAATGAATGTCTACTAAGTAAAGTAGAATTGGCCTAGATAATTTGGCTCTGGACCTGCAACTTTTCCACTCTCCATAATCAAAGAAGTTGTAATCAATCAACAAGCCTTGTAGAACCTTTAACATGTGGTATCTTCTTTTCTAGAAGCCTAAGTATACATTCCCCAGTACACCCTAGAATGCACTCAGTACTCCTTGGACAATGAAACTAACCCCAGCAGTTTTTGAAATCTATAATGTTTGTGTGTATTTGAGTTTAAACACTAACTTACATTTAAAACAATATTTTAAATAAAGAACTCTTTCAAAATATTTCTTGACATTTTTTTAATCCATTTACATTCATGTGTTGGAGCCTGTTGTCACCTCCCATTTTTGAATCCATATCCCAAGGTGTGGGAGCTGATCAAAGACAATTTTAAGATTAAAAAAAAAAGAACCTCACCAAGAAATAATCTCAGCCAGCTTTTGTTAAGTTACAGGTTTTGGTTTTAAGTTTTGGTATATGATGTGCTGTAATAACAGGACATAGAAAAACCAAGCTGGAACTGACATGGAAGCTCCCCTACTCCGGGTTGGTCCTCACAGTCCTGGAAAGTGCTGTGCAGGTTGCTGAGGAAGAAAAGTCATCAGTAGTCTTACTCAGCTGTGGGTCCTGCAGGGTACATTACTGACCAGGCAACATGTGCCCACTTGTATAGCAGTGGCAAATCTGCTGTGAGTGTAACCAATGACTTCCTGATTAGTTTTCAGGCTTACTCCACATCCAACATTGTAAACCTGGTCAAAGCACCTGGCTGGGGAGGCCATATACCCTAACATGGAAACTGTAGCTGTTTTGCTAAATGAAGATGAACTACTTGACAAACTGCCTTTTAAATAATTGTGTTTATGCCCCATAGAATAATACTGTTGACGCTTTTTGCAGTGATCAATGCTGTCTACAGACTCACAGTGGAACAAAGTGCTAATAATAAATGACTAGTGGATGCTCAGCCATAAGTGGTATATCTGTGTCATCCCCTCCAAGGTTAAGAAACATTTCAGAATAGAGAACGGAAAGAGCCAAAGGCTTGGGAGACAGGGTGTTGTGAACTGCTATCATCTAGGCATGAAGTGGGTGTAGCACTCTTAAGCTCTCAGTTCCTGTGATTGTGTGCACAAGACCTGCACAAAATAGGGACCATCAACATTCTGTCATGAAGGAATATTAGAGACTTGTGAAGACCCTTCCTTGAGTATTTACTAGCAAGTAGTGATAATTCATGAAGGGAGAGATGCTTTCTTCAGTGGTGTATGATGTGGGATTCCCCTCTGTATGCTGTAAATACCATTGGTTAATAAAGAACTGTCTTTGGCCTGCTCAGGGAATAGAGGTAGGAGGGGAAAACTAAACTGAATGCAGGGGAGAAAGGAGGCAGAGTCAGAGAGAAGCCATGTGGTCCCACCAGAGACAGACGCCGGAACTTCAGCCAGTAAGCCACAGCCACATGGCAATGCACCGATTACTAGAAATGGGTTTAATTAATATGTAAGAGTTATCCAATAAGAAGCTAGAGCTAATGGGCCAGGCAGTGATTTAATTAATACAGTTTCTGTGTGATTATTTAGGGGCTAAGGGGCTGGGAACTAACTACCGGCCTCTTCCAACAGGTGTAGCCACTGGTAAAGTGCCTCTACTCATGTAAATAACCTTTCATCTATGCTCCTGTAAGATACAGTCATATGAAACTCGCTGAGTCACCACTGGGGTGGGCAAAATAAAAACAGGGTTATACTGAAAAGAGAAGTGATTAATGGGAGAAGGAGGTCAACAGGAAGACATAATGGGGTGAATGTGATCAAAAAACATTGTAGTCACATTGTATTCATGCATAAAAATGGCATAATGAGGGGCTGGAGAGATGGCTCAGCAGTTAAGAGCACTGACTGGTCTTCCAGAGGATCTGGGTTCAATTCCCAGCACCCACATGGCCGTTCACAACCGTTTGTAACTCCATTTTCAGGAGGCCCAGCATCCTCACACAGACATACATGCAGGCAAAACATCAATGCACATAAAATAAAATTTAAAAAAAATGGCATGATGAAGCATATTACTATATATAATTATTGAATGCTAATAAAACAATAATAGAGTTACTAGAAACAAAAAGTTATAGCTAGATGTAATTCATGTCTGTAATCTTAGCACTCAGGCTGAGACAGGAGGATTGTGAGTTCTGGACATAGCAAGAACCTGTTTCAAAAAAAAAATTTAAACAAAATAATTTTAAATACAAATTATAAAGAAGCAGTGCTATCATTCATGTATCTTCAAATGTACTAGGGATTTAGGAACATATTTCAGCATCACTATCCATGAACAATTGAAAATTCAGAGAACCAAGCCAAAAAGTGCTTGCCATCAAACCTTCATTATTCTCATGAGACACCGAGATAAAAACACAGAATTTGAGAAAGTATTTGTAAGTCATATAAAGATCAAGTATCCAGAATGTAGAAATAAATTTTGTTTTGTTGGGATTTTTTCCAAGACAGCGTTTCTCTTTGTAGTCTTGAATGTCCTAGAACTTGCTCTATAGATTAGGCTGGCCTTGAACTCAGAGAATACTGGGATTAAAGGCATGTGCCACCATTTTTAAAGGAGTAGAAATGTGGAAAGCATTTCTGCAAAAGTATGCAGAAATAGCTAAAAAGCACATTAGAACATCTGCAATTCCACCAGTCAAGAGGAATTCAAATCAAAATTGTAATGTGTACTAGGCTAGCCAAAATTTAAAATGACAAAAGCAAATGTTGGCAAGGAGGGAAACTGAAACCTTTCTATTACTAAGGAACTGTAATGGCGTGGCCACTTGGAGAAAAGAGTTCAGGGATTTATCCTAAGAGTCAACATAGTTGTTGCTACATGGTCCAGCAGTTCCACACCCAGAGAAACAAAAACATGTCACCAACAAAAGTGGACAAATTCCAGGCATGGTGGCATGTACCTTTAATTTCAGCACTTGGGAGGCAGGGGTAGGCAGATCTCAAGTTTGAGGCTGTCCTGGAACATTATGAGTTCCAGAACTATGTAGAGAAACCCTGTCTCAGAAACACCAGTAATAGTAACTAACAACAAAAATAAAGTGTACAAATGCTCATAAAACACAATTCACAACAGCTAAAAAGGTGGAGAGTCCAAGTAGGCTTCAGCTAATGAATGGGTGACCAAATGTAATTATATGTTCAAACAATAGACTACGTGATAGAAGAATTTAAGCAAGGGACTGCAGAGATGACTCACTCAGTAGTTAAGAACACATTGCTGCAAGCAGAAGACCCAAGTTTTCGGTTCCTAGCATGTACATCAGACTGCTCACAAGCACCTGTAACTCTAGTTTCAAGGGATCTAATGCCATCTTCTGGACGTCTCAGGTGCCTATATGCACGTTTGTTTACCCACATACAGACTTACTGTATTAGTCAGGATTCTCTAGAGTAACAGAACTGATAGAAATATGTGTGTGAGTGTGTGTGTGTGTGTGTGTGTGTGTGTGTGTGTGTGTGTGTGTGTGTGTGTGTGTGTGTATGGATGGATGGATGATTCATGTGGTTTTATAGGCTTTGGTGAAATCTCCCAGCAGAAAGTCCAGGAATCCAATAGTTGTCTGGTCCATGAGACTGGCTGTTTCTTCTGGCCTTCAATATATCCTGGAATTCTGAAGAAGTAGGTGTTGAGTAATATTTTTGTAAATACGTGTTGCTATTTTACCTTGCCTGCCTATGGCACCTGATTGGCCTAATAAAAAGCTGAATGACCAATAGCAAGAGAGGAGGTATAGGTAGAACTTCGAGGCAGGGAGAGTAAGTAGGAGTAGGAATTTAAGCTCAAGGAAGAAAGAAAGGGAGATGCCAGAGGCCAGACAGAAAGATATGGAGGAAGCAGGAAAGTAGGACATACAAAATGAAAGTTAAAAAAACCCCGAGGCAAGATGTAGATGAATAAAAACAGATTAAATTAAGTTAAAAGAGCTAGTGCACAAGCCTAAGCTAACGGTGAACATTCATAATGAATCTCTGTCTCTTTATTTGGGAAGCAGGTTGGCAATCCAAAAAAAAATGCCAACTACAAAGGGTGCCCAACGTGGGGTCCAAAATTCCACATAGGGTCTGAGAAAAACCTGGCAAAAGAAAATCCTGGGTCCAGCTCCTTTACGAGGTGCTGCTGTGCAACAGAGCTCTTGAGCAACTGGCATGTTAAAGCAGGAGCAGCAAGCCACTGGCTTACTAGAGCTGGGGTGGTTAAATGAAGTTAAACACAGCTCTCGGTTAAATTCAACTCTCAGCCAGGTCTTCAGGCTTAAGGCTTGTCTCTCCTGGACCTGAGGAGGGAGCAGAGCCAACCACCAAAGCCACCTGGTGGAGGGCCTAGCTGTGGCTTAGCAGGTTAAGGTTTGGCACATATGGTCAGAGAACACTACAGGTGCACAATGAAACAGGTCCAGACTGAAAAACTTAAATAGGTACAGTATGTGTAGGTGCTTAAGAACAGAAAAGAAAATGAGTATAGACAGTCATAGGGGAAAAAATAGCTTAAAAACAATTAAGTAAAGTCTTTTTTTCTTTGTTTGTTTGTTTTTCAAGACAGGGTTTCTGTGTAGCTTTGGAGCCTTTTTTAGAACTCTCTTTGTAGACCAGACTGGCCTCGAACTCACAGAGATCCACCTGCCTCTGCCTTCTGAGTGCTGGGATTAAAGGCGTGTGCCTCCACTGCCGGGCAAGTAAAGTCTTTAAAGAAGAGTAAAATAATGTTTCTTTTTAAAAGCCATGTAAAGATGGGAAATACACAGGGAGTTTGAATCCTGTATAGTGCTTTGCTGACTTTGAATTGTTCTGAATGCTGATGCACAAATGACAGCAGCTAGGAGACATGGGATTATTAAAGGAGTTGATGAATTAAACTAGCCTAGATACTTTAGGAGTGTCTTAACTTTAAAATGGAATTCAGAAATGCTTTGTGTTGGAGGAGAGCTTATGCTTTTGTTTCCACAGGAAATGAAGGTTGTAGATTCTTCAAAATTAATAGAGAACACATTTGATTGGGGGAGAATAAACCAAGAAAAACTACAAAACAGGTGACATACATGCTGATCCCTTGACATGGGAACAGCTCTGAGACTGGGTGAGACAAGATAATTCTTGTTAGTTACAGAATCCTTATTATTTTTTGCTGTTGTTGTTTTTTGTTTTTTTGAGACAGGGTTTCTCTGTAGCTTTGGAGCCTGTCCTGGATCTAGCTCTTGTAGACCAGGCTGGTCTCGAACTCACAGAGATCTGCCTGCCTCTGCCTCCCGAGTGCTGGAATTAAAGGCGTGCGCCACCACCGCCCGGCTCAGAATCCTTATTATTACATGCCTTCATTTCATGTGACATGGATAGAAGTTTGGTTATACATTCCAAGCAAACTTATAAGTTGACAGCTGTCTTTTACCTGCTCAAAAATAGAACAAAAAACTTATCTTTGGCTGGCTTGTGTAGAACCCACAGTCCATATTTATGTTAATGCAGATATGTGTGTTACCTTTGAAAGTTTGTGTGTTTTCAGAGCAAGGGGACCAGACACAAATGAAAATGGGTGGCCCTGGTGTTCCAACCTTTCAGAGTACCTCTATTGCAGTCTCCTCAGAGTTCTGTATTCAGAGCAACTTCAAGGCTGCTAGCTAAGATGGTCCAGCCTCACAGACTACTCTATCCAGGACTTCAGATAAGCCTTGCACTTCTCCATTACACAAAGACTGAACAACCAATGTTAGATCTAGTTTTCTTAGGACTTGACCATTATCTCAATTTTCTCGGCATCCCTTGGGGATGCAGTCACTCCCAGACATGAAGCAGTCTAGAGAACACAATTTCTGCCTTCTCAAGGGTAGGGTGGGTGGGTTTTGGTCATTTGGTGGGTTATGAATGTTTGTCATTGTTTAATGGGGATATAGGAATATGGGATAAAAAAGACAAGTATTCATTTCAAATATTTTACATTCGTATAGATTTTGTATATTGGTACAAACTTAAGGTTATTTTTGGTTTTATATATATTATATATATATTCCTGTAGAAAGTATTATACCTGTGCAGGTCATTTTAAAATATAATATAAAGTTCTAGTCCTTAAAAGCTATTATTAAAACTGGTTAGGATAATTTTAAAAATGCATATTGGTAGTTAATCATCTATAACATTCAAATTTGTAGTCATGTTAAGTATGTTTCAAGGTTAAACAGATATATTTTTGATAGATAGATGATCTTTAGATGTTTCAGAGACCTATATTATATGACTTTTAAGATCTTTAATAACCTAAGGCTTTTCATGACAGTGAGACACATCTGCTCCTGGCGCACCTGTCTGCTTCATAACAGGATGATGGGCATTGAAGAATTTCCATATGGAGTTTGCTTTCATTGTGGCAAAACAGTTTCTTTGGTAAAACACCAACAGTGGTGCAGATGAAATGCAGAACCCAAGTTTAATCCTGAGACATAATGGAAAGAACTAACTCTGACCTCTACACGTGCACCTGAAATAAATGTGTTAACTTTTGTCTTTCAAGACAGGGTTTCTCTGTGTAGCCATGACTGCCCTGGAACTCACTCCGCGGAACAAGGCTGACCTCAAACTCAAGGAAATCTACCTGCCTCTGCTTCCTGAGTGCTGGGATTAAAGGTGTGTGCCACCACTGCCAGGCCATACATGTTACTTTTTAATTTAAAAAAAAAAATAGGGGCTGGAGAGATGGCTCAGAGGTTAAGAGCACTGGCTGTTCTTCCAGAGGTCCTGAGTTCAATTCCCAGCAACCACATGGTGGCTCACAACCATCTATAATGAGATCTGGTGCCCTCTTCTGGCATGCAAGCATACATGGAAGGAATGTTGTATACATAATAAATAAATAAATCTTTAAAAATAAATAAATAAATAAATAAAGGAATGTTGACTATTCAGCCACTCAGCCTGATGACCTGAGTGTGACATCAAGAACCCACATAGCAGAAAGCAAGAACTGATCCCTGAACTCTGTCCTTTGATTTCTGTATACATACTGTCGCACAATCAGATCATAAACACAAACTAAAATAAATAGTTATAAGAAAACCAAACATAGGGGGCTGGAGAGATGGCTCAATGGTTAAGAGCATCGCCTGCTCGTCTAAAGGTCCTGAGTTCGATTCCCAGCAACCACATGGTGGCTTACAACCATCTGTAACTAGATCTGGTGCCCTCTTCTGGCCAGCAAGCATGAATGTAGGCAGAATACTGTATATGTAATAAATAAATAAATCTTAAAAAAAAAAAAGAAAACCAAACATATCAACACAAACACATCAAAAAATGTTGAGAGCATTTTAGAATAGAAACAATGTGGTCAATGTGTAAATGTGGTCAATTGCTTTGAAAAAAAGAGAAGCAAGAAATTTACTAGCTATCAGTAACCACCCTGCTAAGTAAGCTCTGTTATTTAATCACCATTGAGTGGTGTTTAAGACAGAACTGATTTAACCCTCCTTGCATCTACTACATTAAGGAAAACAAAATGGAATAGTGAATGGAGCTCTGGGGTTGTATGGGGATGGTTACCCCTAAATGTGGCCAGCAAGGTACACATTGTCTAATGTTGTTGAACTGTCACAAAGAGGCAGGCGAAGTTGCCCATGCTTGTAAATCCCAGCATTTAGGAACCACACCAGTAGGACCCTCAGTTACAGGCCAGACTGAAATAGGTAGTGAAGAAGGCCTTTTCTCAAATACTGTAAAGACGAACCTGCCTGCTTTTATGATGAGTGTGTGGGACCGATCCCAACATGGTAGCGAAGCAGGAATCCCTGAAAAATACTCTGGGAGTTGAAGACAAGATCTCATTCCTTTTCTGTGCTTAGGCCAAGTATTCCTTTACTGGACAGTGCTCTCAAGTGTGCTTTGGGCCCTTAATGTCAGTACCATACCTTTCCTTCTGCTAACAGCCATTAGAGTCTCCAGATATTGTCAGATGTCTCATCATATTCAAAAGTGACAAGATTGAGACCCGCTGGGCTAGTTGATAAATCAATGGTCTAGTTTTCTGTTGAATATTAATTAGTAAGTAGCCAAGCTTTGATCTAGCAATTCTTATCTTTGTTTCTGGTAGTGAGCTGTATTGCCTGCTTTATCATCTCCTATTAAATATTTTACACATTTTTTATTATTGTTGTTGTTATTTGTTTGCTTTTGGCTTTTTGAGACAGGGTTTCTCTGTGTAGCCCTGACTTTCCTAGAACTTAGCTTGTAGGCCTAGCTGGCCTTGAACTCACAGAGATCTTCCTGCCTCTGCTTCCTAAGTGCTGGTACTAAAGGTGTGCATCTTTGTCTTCTATTTTATTGATCCACTGTCTACTTTTATGCCCATCACCTTGTACATTTGATTATTATAGCCTTGTGATATGATACAGTTTGAAATCAGAAAATGTGATGTCTAGAGCTATATTATTTTTCATTAAATTACATGGAAAACTTAGGGTCTTAAGTGCTTCTTAGTGAAGTTTCAGATTTTTTCCTATGTCTATAGAAATTGTTGTTGGGCTTTTTAAATGCACTGCATTGCATTCTGTTGGGTAATATGATCATTTATTTGATGAAATTAATTCTTCCAGTCCTTGTACCTGGATAATTTTATTGGTTTCAACTTATTTCAGCAATGTCTCATAGTTTTCAGATTTAATTATCTAAGAGTACATTATAAAAAATTAAAATCATTTTAATTAATTCTCTACACACACACACTCACAGACACACACACACACACACACACATACATATTCTTTTTTTTTTTTTCTTTTGGGACAGAGTTTTGCTCTGTGGCCTTGGCTGTCCTGGACCTCACTCTGTAAACCAGGCTGGTTCGAACTCACAAAGATCCGCCTGTGTGTGCCTCCCGAGTGCTGGGATGAAAGGCGTGCACCACCTTCACCTGACTCACTTTTTTATTTTCTACTATTTTGTTACTGTTACTTGTTTTTTTTTTTTTTTTTTTTTTTGAGAAAAGGTTTCTTTGCAGCCCTGGCTGTCCTGGAACTTACTTTGTAAAACAGGCTTGCCTTGAACTTAGAGATACAGCTGACTGTGGGATTAAAGGCATATGCCACCATGCTCTGCCTCATTTCACTCTTTTGATGAGTTTATCTGGTCTTGCATATTTGTCCCCCACATACAAGGACCCAGCTTTCCATGTGTGGCGGTATATAGAGTAAACTCACAAGGTTGTAAATTGAGTTGAGCACGGTTCATGCCTTCAGCTCCTGAGTACTTTAAATCCTAGAGTTTGACAGCATATTCAGAATAATAATAGTATTATGACTGTAAGATGGACAAGACACAAACTAAGCAAGTTTGGTCCTATCATTCTGTGTGTACATGCTCATCAGAACTACAGCATTTTTCCAAACATCTTGTGACCGCCTCAGCCTAGCTTCAAAACATCCGTTCACATTGTAGATGGCTACTGACCTATTATGTTTTCCATTTTTTTTTGCACTGTGTTTAAATTTATTGGGAAAAAGTTTGAATTGTATAACAAAAATCAAAACCAATAAAATATTACTGATTCACATTATCTTGCATTTTGTTTCATGAATATGAAAATGAATTGTCTTACACTTGCTGTCGTGTGTTCCAGCACTCCAGTGGTGAAAGCAGGCTGCTCAGAAGTTCAAGGTCAACTTTATCTACATAGGGAGTTCAATGCAAGTTGAGGGTAAAAAACCTTTCTCAAAATAAATTGTCTTAGACTAGGGATGTAGCCCAAAGACTGAGGCATGCTAACTTTTCTTGAGAACTCACGTTTCACTCTCCACAGTAAAAGACTAGCAATACCTGTTTGGTGTAGTGGGAAAGCCTACTGTTCTGGCTGGTTTTGTGTCAACTTGACAAAAAAAATAGAGTCATCAGAGAGGAAGGAGGTTCAGTTGAAAAAAATGCTTCCATGAGATCTTTAAGGCATTTTTCTCAATCAGTGATCAGTGGAGAAGGGCGCATCCCATTGTGTGTGGTGCTGTCCTGGGACTGGTGGTCCTGAGTTCTGTAAGAAAGCAGGCTGAGCAAGCCAGGGGGAAGCAAGGCAGTCAGCAGCTCCTGCCTCCAGGTCCCAACCCTGCTTGAGTTCTTGTTCAGACTTCCTCCAATGATGAACTATGTTCTGGAAGTATAAACCAAATAAACCCTTTCCACCCCAACTTAAAGTTTTGGTCGTGGTGTTTTGTGGCAGCAATAGAAACCCTAAGACACCTACCATTACAGCCTCTGGAAGACTAAGGCGGGAAAACCGTTTCAGTTCAACCTAGGTTACACAGTAAGAACCTGTGCTTAAAATTAATAATAATAATAAATATTAACAATGAACAATAATTTTCTTCTATAGAGGAGGGAAGTGCTAAATAATGGTCCATTTTGGGCACACCCCAGAGGTCAGGGAAAGAGAAGACAAAAAGCATTTTCAAATGAAAAAGAATAGTTGAGAGGTGGGTAGAAACTTGTGAATTTAAGATAAGAAAGGTGAAAAGGAGAGGCTGAGACCACAAGGGGAAGCTGCTAACTTCCAAACCGTGGAAGTAATGGGTTGCATTTATCATGACCTGCCTTTACTTCCTTTTTGTGTATTCTGGCAGTGGCCTAAGATTTGTAAGCAATCCATTTTAAACCATACATTTGAAACGTAAGTTTCCAATTAATAATGGCAAGGGTGTGGAGGTAGTAAAACCTAGTGTTTCCCACACAAAAAAAGAAGTGGTGTATTCTGAGCTACACAGTCAGCCCTCATGAGTTGATGCTTCAAGAACCGATAGTGGTAGCTGTGCTTGATTCTGAGTCATACAGCAAGCCAAACTAGAAACAAATAAACAAAAGCTTTGCTTTGCAGAGCTGTGTGTTCTTTAAATATACAGCTGGGGAAGTCTTGGAATGTATTGACTGTGGTGATGGCAGGGGCGGGGGTGTAGGGACCACTTTCCTTCAGGATTTCTAATACATGATATGTTCTGTTGCCCTACCCACAAAACACATCATGACACAAATATTAAAGAATGCCAGTGTATAGTCATAAAGTTCTTAAATGAAGCTGCCTCTTTGTCATGATATGTAGAGTTGAACTTGAACTTTAAAGAACTGATGTGTCACTTTCACAGAGCAAACTTATGAATTAACTCTGTAAATAGAGCTGGGTGTGGTGGCCTTTAGGGAGCTGGTACTATTTCTTCTATTCAAAATATGACTCACAGGGCACTATTTACATTAGAGTAGAAAAACCCGTCTTGATGTAGTTTCTTTAGCTAACTAGTGACATATTTTCTTAAATTAATAAATTGAAAGAGTGACCAGAATCTAAAAGCAATAAAAGGTTATGAGGGGCTTGGGGATTTGGCTCAGTAGTATAGCAAATATGAGGCCCTAGATTCAAGCTACCTTTGCAAACAAACAAAAAAGGCTAGTCCCTCTCAACCTAAACATTTCTCTTTTAAAATAACAGCCCCCGACAGCTGAGCTTTCTGGAGACCAGCTGTGTCTGTGGATCCCCTTAGGCACTGCAGTTCCTAAGGATATCAGCTACAGACTGCTAAGTGTCCACACTGACACTCAGCATTCCCTGCCCTCAGACAGAGTCTTATTGATTCAGGGTTAGTTCACGCAGCAGGAAATACCTGTGGTAGATCAGACAGTCTAACAGGTGTTTTTGTAGAACTAATTACAGCTATGGTGCATGCTGTGCCTCTCCTCATAGCATACTGGGACTCTGGAGTCTGCCTTGTTCACCTCTTACAAGTCCGGACAAAGCTCTTGAAACATGTTGTGAAGCATAACCCCAACTGTCCATCAGAAGGTGTATGGACAAACTGTAGTACAATCACACAATTGAATGCCACTCTCCAATAAAGAAAAAGACACAAACCAGAGCCACATGCTTCAGCATGTGTATGCAGAAAACATACTTAAGTGAAAGTTTAAAGCATTTAATAAGATGAGGTATTGGAATGAAAAAATCAGGCACTATTTTTTTCAACCTTAAGGGAGAAGATTTTGGCAATTGATTATTATGAATAGCAAATCAATTTATGCACAAATGTCTGTGTGCACAGAAAATAACATGAATAACAATGCAATATTATTTGGAAGTAAAAGACTGTTCGTTAATAGTAAAGAGACTCATTAATTTCTGGTGCATAAATCCTCCGCATCCAGGATAAAAGAGTAAGGAAAAGAGTAAGGAATCTATACGATGTATATAATTAACTCTCAGACACCTCTGAAAGACAGAAGTGCTATAAATATTAGGTATTTCTAGGAAGTTACACTGGACACCTATGGCACACTTGTGAAAAAGAAACTTCCGGACTGGAGAGATGGCTCAGAGGTTAAGAGCACTGACCACTCTTCCAGAGGTCCTGAGTTCAATACCCAGCAACCACATGGTGGCTCATAACCATCAGTAATGAGATCTGGCGCCCTCTTCTGGCTAGAAGGCATGGAAGAACCCTGTATACATAATTAATAAATAAGTCTTTAAACAAATAAAGTTAATGTTTTAAAAAAAGTTAAAGTCTTTAAAAAAGAAAAGAAAAGAAACTTCACTTTCCCCTGGAAACATTTGAGTCTTGAAGCATATTCTGTTCACTAGAAACTTTTAGTGATTATCACAAAGGGTTTCCCTTGCCTGGAGGGAAGGCATGAGGTAGGCCACAAAATTGGGGGTGTGGAGCAATGTGGCCTCCCACAAAGCTAGATTCTCAAGATGAGTAGCAGCAGATGAGAGACTTCTCATCTGGACTCACTGCAGTCCTCTTGCCTTCGGGAAGAGTTCTGAGTGTAGTATTTGGCCTCTTATTGGACAAATACCCTATTCCCTTAAGAGGCAGGCCACGCCCACTCCCAGCTTCCAGCCTCTGACCCCAATTCTCTGCCTCTCTTCCTCTTCCGCTCTCACAGGAGCAGCAGCTGCTTCTCTTCCCTCTCCCCCCCTTCTCTCTCTATCTCTCTGTCTCTTTGTCTCTCTCTATCTCTTTATCCTCTCTTCTTTTCCCTCCATCACCCATCTAATAAATGTTTAACTCTGCATGGCGCGCCTATCCAGCTCTCTTTTGTCCATTTCATACCGCCGCACAGCCCATATGGGGACCCGGAGACTAGTCGCGTGGCCGCCCACCCGCCGCAGAGACCGCATGGTCTGGGGACCTGCAGCAAGCTGCAGCAAGCTGCTGGGTCACCTCTCTTTAAAAAACCACAACACTGAGCTTGTTTCAGTCCCAACTGAGATGCAGGAGAACTTCAGAGACCAAGAGCTGAAGCTGGCTCTGGACCCTACCCATGCCTCTTAGTAGATGAATGGTCTTTAAAAAAAAAAAGAGAGAGAGAGAGAGAAAGAGAGAAAGAAAGTAACTTTTCTGTATGCCTTGGTTTTTCCACTTCTGTAGCAGTACTATGTATAATAATACTTAGAGTTGAATACAGCACCTGACAGGTAGTGGCAGGTCAATTAACATGGCCTGCGACTAGTTAGAAAAGTACCCTTTCCTCTTCCAAACTCATGTCTTTCCTCAGCCTGTGCTGCTTCTGCCCCCAAACTGCCATTCCAGGAGCGTTTGGTGGGGGGTGGAGGGGTGAAGGGCTGGCTAGTCTACCGTCTACATGTCATTTCCTTGTTGTCTGGACCTTCACAGAATTACAAACCATTTGTATGTTCCTCCTATGCTTGTTTTCATTTTCTATTTCCATTTTTGTTTTTATGGGTGTTTTTCTCTTTTTAAAAGGATTTATTTTTATTGTATGTGTATGAATATATGTATTATACAGAAGAATGTGCCCATTGGATCCCCTGGAACTGGCAAGTTAACCTGGGTCCTCTGCAAGATCAACAAGTGCTGTTAATAACTGAGTCATCTCTTTGCTGGACGGTGGCGGCACATGCCTTTAATCCCAGCACTCGCCGGGCGGTGGTGGCACACACCTTTAATCCCAGCACTTGGGAGGCAGAGGCAGGCGGATCTCTCTGAGTTCGAGACCAGCCTGGTCTACAAGAGCTAGTTCCAGGACAGGCTCCAAAGCTACAGAGAAACCCTGTCTCAAAAAACCAAAATAAATAAATAAATAAACAAACAAAAATAACCAACAACAACAAAAAAACAACTAGGTCATCTTAATTTTCGTTTGTTTGATTATTTGTCTACGTAGCTCCATTCTGGCTTCCAATTCATGATTTCCCTGCCTCAACCTTATGAGTGAGGGGATTAAGGCATTAATCAGTACATCCAGCTCCTAGTCTGCCTTTATCTGCCTTTTGTTCTGTTCTCCACCGGCAACTGGAAGTGCCTGAGGCATCCATCTTTTCAGAGATGCCTCTATCAGCTAATGGCACAAAGAAATGAAACAGTTGCTAAAAACAATGATTTGGGGGAGGGGAGATAATTCCAGTAGATAACAATTACCAATAACTCAGTATTTGAGAGACAAAGGCAGGGGGATAGCAAGTATGAAGCCAATATGGACTAGCTGGTCTCAAAACAGAAAACAGTTCTTTTATATAACATATTCCCTGTGGAGGCCCAAAGAGACCAAAGGTCACACCAGGCAGTGGTGGCGCTTGCCTTTAATCCCAGCACTTGGGAGGCAGAGGCAGGAGGATCTCTGTTAGTTTGAGGCTAGCCTGGTCTACAAGAGCTAGTTCCAGGGCAGGCAACAAAGCAACACAGAGGAACCCTGTCTCAGAGAAGAAAAAAAAAGATCAAAGGTTAGAGAGTTGTTTTTAGTTTACTTAAGGTTATTGTGCTTCTACCTCAAACAAAGGTCCCACCTATTTGTAAATCATAGTTTTGCTCTCTCAAGACTATCATCAAAAGGTGTGGCTAGTTGCCAGACCTTATACTCCTGAAATAGGGAAGTATTGGTTCCTACCTAAAACAAAAGTCTAAGGAGCCAACTGAGTCCCCTTTATGGAAATAACTTGGGATTCCACCCAGGGAGTGGTTTGCCTACAGTGTGTTTGGTCTAGGACAGGAACTGTAAATGTTGCCTGTGACTTTCAATTTGTATGTTAATGCGGTCTTTTGTTTTACTCCTATGTTTTAGGGTCGGGGTATATTAACCAGTTGGAAATTAAACACGAGCGAATTTTCAGTACTCACTGAAAAATTCCCTCCCGATACTATCCTATATGTTTCTGCGTTATTATTTTCATTCACGTCTTCATATTCTTTGCTATATTTCTATTCCCACACCTCCACTCTGGAAGAAAGGTATTCTTGTTGAGGCTGGTCCCCGACTATTCCAGAACATCATTCACCTGATTCTGTCTTAGAACTGTCTTGTGGGGTAGAGATCAAATATCACCAATGGAATTTAGTTACTGAGGACTGGAAATAGAATTGGATTAGGCACCCCCTATCCTTGTCATTACAGAATTATAATGCAATTTGTGACCGAATGATTTTTTTCTTTCTTCCCCTCAGCTAATTTCTTCTTTGCCTTTCTCTCTCATTTCATCATGCCCTATGAAAGATTTAAGTAAGAACTGTCCTTAAATAATCATATCGAGGGCTAAACCTCAAACAGTGTAAGCTACCAGTGGTTTCTCAAATATGAAATCGTCTGTATCACTCACTTAAGATACTGCTATCTACCACAGTAGATAAATTGCTATAATTTTATTTTTATGTAAATTGTTTTAAAAGTTGAGATTTGACAAGAATGAGTTTGATAGCCGGGCGGTGGTGGCGCACGCCTTTAATCCCAGGACTCAGGAGGCAGAGGCAGGCGGATCTTTGTGAGTTCAAGACCAGCCTGGTCTACAGAGCTAGTTCCAGGACAGGCTCCAAAGCCACAGAGAAACCCTGTCTCGAAAACCAAAAAAAAAAAAAAAAAGAAAAAATCAGGCACTATTTTTTTCAACCTTAAGGAAGAAGAATTTGGCAATTGATTATTATGAATAGCAAATCAATTTATCCACAAATGTCTGCATATACAGAAAATAACATGAATAACAATGCAATATTATTTGGAAGAAAAATGTAGAGCTCAATAAATATCATGTAAAAAAATAATAAAATAAAAAAACCCAGATTTTCAGTACTGGTAATAAATTCCATCATGAGGAGTGGTCCTCCAATCCAATTAGAAAAAAGTGGTACTTACCCTTTTAACATTCAAGCTATTAATGCATCTGTGTGCACATCTTTTAATCATAATTAAATAATTAGTTTCCATCTAATGTTGACCAAATCCACAGATGTGAAACTTTCTGATATGGAAGGTCACCTGTACATAAATATGTATATATGCTTGCGTGTGTGGCTAATATATATTCTAGCTATATAGCAAGGTCAGAATGGTGAAGATCTTTGTTTGATGTAACTGTTTAGAATAACATGTGCAGCTAGTGAGGTTAAGAGTGAAAATTACACAGATCACAGATGCCAAATAATGACATCATTGAAAATCACTTAGGATGATTGAGATTAGCATTATAAGCCATGATACCAACTTCCATACTGACAAAATCTTACCAGCTTGTATGAATGTGGTTTGGAAAAGGGCAGTGAATAGCATCTAGTTAAGAGATTTGCTGCAGCTTCCCAAGTCAGACCTCACAGGGATAAGAAGGACATTGGCAGGTGGAGGAAGAGACATTGCAGAAATATAAAGTCAAATGGCCAATTTTTAGCAGAATATTATACTATTTCTCTGGTCTAATAACCTATCTAGACATTGAATCAGCGCTGCCATCTATTGGTGGATTTCTTTCCCAATCTGGTTCTTCTCTGCAGAAAGGCCAGTATTTTACAGGACAATAACAGGCCCTAGTCCATGCAGAATGAAGTCCAAGACACCTAAAAGAGATCTGAAACCACAAACAGTGCATAAACACACACACACACACACGCACGCACGCACGCACGCACGCACACACATCTTATATATACATAGCTGTTGTAAAGTCTAATCTATGTATTAGGTACAAAAAGGGATCATAACCAATAGGACAATAGAACAATCATAAGCACACACTGTAGGACAAGCTGAGCAGATGTGCTTCCTGTCACCTGGTGTCTTCCTACACTGTGTGTGCCCTTCTAGTGACAGTGAGATGACAAGATGCCCATGAGATGGGGTGTGGTAGGAACAAAGTTCTCTGGAACATCCTATTATCTTCAAGTAGAGCACATTTTCTATAAACAAACAATAATTTCCTAAGTTTGTCTGAGACAGAGTCTTGATAGGTTCAAACTCATAACCCCACCACTTCAGCCTCATGGTGATGATAATAAGGCTGATTCATCATGCCAACTTTGCATTTTTAATGTAATTAAGCACTTAGCACACATCAAGGCTGTAACATATGTTACAAGTAGTACAAGAAATATCAGGCTTCTTTATCTTTGTCCTCCCCCGGCTGTTCAACATCAGCATATCATTTTTTGGCCTTATTACACCAAGAGTTCTTTTTACTACTAGGAAACAGATATGGTTTCCCTCTCACGAATCTGATAGCCGGCATCTCTCCTTTTGTATTTGGAGGCATTACTAAGATACACGGGTGTTACTGGGCATTACAGTAGCTAAGTGGCTAACAGATCATCAGCCTATGACTCAAATCCTGGGCAGCATGGAGCAAGGTGACTTGAGATTTCTCCACAATGCTTAATTAATAGAATGATACTTAATTTAAAATTTGTTTTGTTTACTTCTGTCGTTTAACATTTTCAGTCTGGGACTGACCATGGGTAACTAAAACAAAGGACAGAAAACTGTGGAAGAGGACACTGCTCTATGTTGAGAAGATTGCTGCTTATGTCTCTTTCCCTGCTGGGCCCTCAGTGTTTGAGACCCTTTTGGGGTTCGGAGAGAAATGAGAAGTACCCATTCTTCAGGCTAGAATAGTTGGGTAGCAACACCAGCAAAACATCCATCTGCTAAATATCAAATGCAGTTTGATATCCCAGAGAGGAATTTAATGGGGTGAGTTCTCCTTGCACTGACCGAAGTGTCCACCCAGAAAGAAGTAAGCCGAAAGGCAAGTTTTAAAGTTATTCAAATATAAACCCAAATGTTCACTGCAGGTAGGACAACATTCAGTCTTGGAGTATTCCATGTCTAACAAGTGGTTTAACAGTTAATTGCGCATGCTTTAAACCGGGGCATTTTCTGAGAAATATGAGGAGGCAAAAACTCATTTGAAAGTAAAAGCCTGGGGCTAGAGAGATGGCTCAGAGGTTAAGAGCATTGCCTGCTCTTCCAAAGGTCCTGAGTTCAATTCCCAGCAACCACATGGTGGCTCACAATCATCTTTAATGGGGTCTGGTGCCCTCTTCTGACCTGCAGGCATACACACAGACAGAATATTGTATACATAATAAATAAATAAATATTTAAAAAAAGGAAAAAAAACAACCAAAAAAAAAGAAAGTAAAAGCCTTCCTCGGACACCTCCTTAAGTGTAGAATATATGAATTTATTAATGAATCAGGCAGAAGGAGAGACAGGGTTTTCCTGGCCCCAACAGAGGACAGCCAGCGCTGAATGGTTATCTGGACATACTAAAGTGGAGACTCAAAGGCAGTGGGATTCAGGGATTTCTGCCGTGGCACTCTCTGTAAAGTAGACTATCTTAAGTCTAACCTAGACACAGCAGGTATCTGAAATGAGTGGCTTATCACCCTTGTTTACAGGGAGGGAACTGGGGCTTGGAGGCCACAGCACTGTTGAGTGACAGCTGAGATGGGAAGACTCATTTGTGGGCTAGTGCTCTGAGGTACCATGTTTGTCTGCTCCTTATAGTCTACAGTAGTATGACTAAACACCAGCTAAATGATATGATGTAGTGGTATTTTGTTTATGATCTAACAAATAAAGCTTCCTTGAAAATTAGAGTGCAGAGCTAAGCCACTAGTTAGCCATAGAGTCCAGGTGGTGGTGGCACGTACCTGCACGAGGGAGGCAGAGGCAGGTGGATCTCTGTTAGTTTAAGGTCACCCTGGCTGATACTAGACTGATCCAGTCTCAAAGAGAACTACAACCAGGCGGTGGTGGCTCACACCTTTAATCCCAGTACTTGGGAATCACTTTCCTTTAATCCCAACAGTAGGGAGTTGGAGATGGGAGTGAATGGCTTGATGGAGAGGAATGTAAGGCAGGAGGAGACAGGAGCCCAGATGCCCTCTGAGGATTCAGTCTGAGGATTCAATCTGAGATGCAATGGGAGGTTTCATAGAGACAGGATCACCTCCTCAGTTTGAGAATTGGTAGAGATAAGAACTGTCTAGTTGCTGACTGCTCTGCTTCTCTGATCCTTCAGTTTTTGCTCTGTTGGGGACCAGCCTCAACAAAAACGTCTCTCGCCAGGGTGGGAGCGTATGAATTTAGAGATATTAGTAAAGAATATGAAGGTGCATGTGAAAATAATAAAACAGAAAACATTAGACTAGTCCCTAGAGGGAGTTCCAGTGAGTACTGAAATTGCCCACTTTTAATTTCCAATTGCTTAAAATACCCCTGCCCTAAAAGGTAGGAGTGACACAAAAAGCTGCATTAGCATCATACAAGGAGATTAACAGGTGAGTTGAAGGCTGCAGGATACGTCTATAGTTGAACATTCTGTTGCTAGAACAAAACAAGTCATGCTCACACCCTAGACCAAAACATTCCGTAGGCAAACCACTCCCTGGGTGGAACCCAATGTTATCTCATTAAGGGAACTGGAACCTTACTTGGATTCTTAAACTTCTGTTTGAGGGAGGTAGAAACAGCCACACCTGTTGACAATAACCTTGAGAGAGCAGAACTCTCTGGTCTAAATCTAGGTGGACCTTTGTTTGAGAAAGAAACACGTTAACCAGGAGGAAATAGAGGTAAGTTTCAACTCTCTGACCTTTGGTCAGTGTGGAAATGGGCTCACATTTTTGGGCTCCACATTGCCCCTGATAGATGACTCTGGGTTTCTATTATTAAGAACAATTAGAATTCATGCTATAACATGAGTTGTTGGTCCACATATTATGACTAATTATTCTGTTACTTCAAGTATGGAACAACAATATTTAAAATATTCAAGAGCAGTGTTAATATAAAAATTAAAAATGTTTGTTATATTTATTATTATTATTATTATGTGTGTATCTGTTTGCATCTGCGTGGGCACATGCATGCAGAGGACAGCTTCAGGGAGTCAATTCTCTTCTTCCACTAACTGGGTCCCAGGGATCAGATAGGTCCCCAGGCTTGGCAGCAAGTGCACTTTCCTGCTGAGATATATCACTAGCTCCATAAATGTTATTTTATTTATTATGTTAATGATGTGCCTGTCCAGTGTCTATGTTACCTGAATATAGGAATTATTCCAATGTGGTCTTGGCTCTGCTCCTGTCTCTTTGGTTTTATTGTCATTGTGCTACCAATTGGTACACAACAAGTGCTTTCTTGATTCCCCTTCAAGACCTGGGTGGTGCTTTGCAGTTTAATCTTCTCTGGAGAAGCATTTTACAATTGGAAATATTTTAATTAGATTCAAACATTTTTCTTTCAAAATTCATTCTAGCCATCTGAAAGGCTGATACATGCTCAGAGTAGAGAGATATTTACTGAAGATTATAACTGTGTGTATGTGTGTTCATCCTTGTTTCTTCAGTATCTGGGCTCCAAACTATGGGTAGGATGCACTGGAATCAACTTTCTGCATAGTTACAAACGTTTCTTTCCTCCTACTTCATTTAATTATGCTTCCTAGACATTGCAGAAACCTAGCAATGATGGAATGATGTCAGAGACTGAGCATGTAGGAGTTCACAGCTGTTTACAAGTGGGCTTTTTATAATTCTGACATAATTCTTAAAATTGCCTGTATGGTGGCACCTGCCAGTAATCCCAGCCCTTGGGAGGTAGAAGCAGGAAGAACAGTAGTTCAAAGTCATCCTTAGCTACATGAAGAATTAAAGTCTAGCCTGGGCTACAGGAAGTCCCAACTCAAACAAACTCACAAAAAAACCACAATACCAATAAAAATCCCTCCCTGTATATTCACATAAGTCATTTGGTATAGAGTTTTTCTCACTGTATGGAAATAACTCTGTTAGTTAGTTTTGAGATGCTTTAATGAAATACTTGAGTTGTTTATTAGGTAAATAGAAGTTCATTTGGGCTCACAGTTCTTCAGTCCAATGTCAAGTAGTCCTATACTTTGGGCCTCCGGCAAGGCGGGGGGGCCCTCGGTGGTTTGCATGCTGGAGCAAATGCTCATAACTAGAGTCAGGACAGGAAGAGAGAGAGAGAGACAGAGGAGGGGGCTGGAAGAGATACCTAGTTCCTCCCTTTCTAAAGGTTCATGGCATCCTCCAATATTGCCGCCATTATAGAGATCAAGTTTTTGGTCATGAACATGTGAGGGAATCTAAGCCATAACAGTAACTGGAACAGCTTTTCCTGTGATCTGCAGTCTTCTTCCCCAGGGCAGGGCGCAGGAGGGGAACAATGAATGTGCAATCAATAAGCACAGTTTACCTAAGGAGAAAAGCATAGCGTTTGTATATATGATCACTTCATGTCTGGCCTTGGTAAGAGAGGGAGTAAGAGAGGGAGTGCTATACAGGGAGAAAACAATTTGATATCTTTGTCCCTAGATGCATTTCATTTAGATATTACAAACAGGATGTCTTCTTTTTCCTAAATCAATTAGGAGGGAGAAGGGACAGAGAGAAAGAGTGTGGTACTGTGAAGCATATCTGAAGGCATCGTGCAGGCAAGGTTGGACTGCTTAAATGGGGCAAAGTTAGACTGGAGACCAGTGGGAGGGCAGAGGTGGGAGGATAGCAGCTCCTAGGGAGAAAGGAGTTCTACAGCCTAAGTCCTGCTTCTTGACTGTGGAGTCTGGAAAGCCATTGAAAAACTCTGGTCAGCTACAATGATAAAGTCTCAGTTTTCCTAACTGACACACCGTCATGACGCTGATTGGTCTCATTGTTAATAAAAAACTGATTGGCCAGTAACTAGGTAGGATTTGGGGGGCAGAGGGAATGCTGGGAAGAAGACAGTCAGAGTTTGGAGAGTCAGATGCAGAAGAAGTACATAGATGATGTAAATGATCCTCAGTTCCCATAGCTGCCTCAATGAAAGCCTCAACAGACAGAAACAGGGCAGCTCAGTTTCTTCCCAAAGCTTCATCTTGCTGTTTCTTCACCTCTTGCAAGGTGTTGCATCCTTTTCCTCTCCATTCAAAACTCCCAAGGTCTTTCTTCTGTTACTTTTTTCTACTTTGTTGGGGAAGGTGCTAGAAGGTGACTCTAACCTTAGACTACTCTACTTGGACTGAGCAAGTTTCTAGTTACTTCTAACAAAAGTGCTTGCATACACACAGAGTGGGGGTACACCAGACTGACAGAGGAGCCAACTGAAAAGCTTTCAAAGGTTAAGGCTAAAATAATTTGAAAAACTAAACAAAGTAGTACTGACTCATAACCCAAAGCAAAAGTTAAGTATTCCCAAGTCCATATGGGCTGAAATGTTAGAACAAACTTTATTTATTTATTTTTGGTTTTTTGAGACAGGGTTTCTCTGTAGCTTTGGAGCCTGTCCTGGAACTAGCTCTTGTAGACCAGGCTGGACTTGAACTCACAGAGAGCCACCTGCCTCTGCCTCCCGAGTGCTGGGATTAAAGGTGTGCGCCACCACCACCTGGCTAGAACAGACTTTAAATGAAAACAGAAAACCTCCTGTTTCTACCATTCTTAAAAAGTAGTTACAGCCGCCAGACACGAATCTGGGTCCTCAGAGAGAGTAGACCTGAGCCAGGTCCCCTGTGGGTTCGGGCATTGGTCTGAGACATCAAAGGGAAGAGGCAGGAACCTGTAACCCTTGTGGGTCCCAGCGTGAGTCTGAGACCCTGAGGAAGCAAGCAGGTCCCCTGCTGGTTCGGACACACCCGAGCCTAGAACCTCCCAGGCAGTAGACTGGAACCAGAAACCTTTCTAGACCCAACTCCAACCCAGGGGCTTCTGCAGGAGGGAACCCAGCCTAGGACTTACAGATGGTCAAAGCTAGTAACCTAAACCAAAGTTGCCCAGAGGCAAGGAACTCCACCTTGGGCAACAAATCCCACAGGAGTGGAATTGAAGGAGACTCCTAGGACAGAGAGAGCCGAGGAAACAAGCTCCACCTGGGGCAGAAGCCAGGAGCAAATCCAGCCCTGGGAGCCAACCCAGTCCTGGGGCACTGATTGAGCCAACGACCTGACTCAGAGCCCACGACCTCCACCAGAACCGGAGTGGGACTGAACCAGTTACCTAGGACAAGGAGAGAACGGGCTCCACCAGGAGCAGAAGATAGGAGTCAACCCCGTCCCGGGACTCGAGCGGATCAGGATTGACCCAGCGACCAGATCCAGAGCCAGCGATCTCCACCAGAACAGGTCTAACTCCAAGCCAGGGACATCTACAAGAGGAGATCCAGACAAAGATTTATAGAAACAGATCAAAACCAGCAGCCTAGACCAAAGTAGTCTTGAGACAGCAAACATCAAGAGAGCAGACCAAAATACAGGAACACTGACCTACCTCCAGGAACAGGACTAACCAACGAAGTAACTAGAACTGGGACACTGACTGTACCACTAAGAAAACCATCTTAGCTTTTGATCTACTGGCACCTAGGAAATTATTCAACAGAATCTTAGACACCACCATCCACACCTATTAGAGGAAAGATGAGTAGAAAAGGTAAGATCACAAGCTACACCACAAAGAACAACACAATACCAGGGAAACCCAAAGACCCTACAAAAGTAAGACCAGAACAACCAAATATGGATGACCCAGAAGAAAATGATCTAAAAAATAACCACAAGAGAATATCTGAAATTATTAAAGATGAATTGAGAAATTACCTTAAAGAAATGGAAGAAAAAACAAACAAAAAATTGGAAGATATCACCAAATCACTTAAAGAAAACCAAGAAAAAGCACTCAAACATATAACAGAAACTATTC
>PVIU01011580.1:0-64115 GCA_004026605.1 Ondatra zibethicus
TATACCAATTATAATCAACCCCTAAATGATGTCCCTAAGCCTGAGGGCAAACTTTGCTGGGAGAGGGGACGTTGTCCTCCAGAATTACTTCCAGCTGTCATGGGGGTGACGTTCTTTCTAGGGGATCCTGTGAAAGTAAAATGATGGTTAAATTTCAAGATCATGTCTGGTAAGATTGCAAATAGTCTCTGAGTATTTTGAGGAGGTCTGGCCGGAATGTTGTAAAAGATGTGCACCATTTCAGCTAACCAAGTTGGAACCGTCTTGTGCAGCTGGTACCCAAAACAGGTCTTGTAGTAGTGCTATCAGTATCATGACATCATATCAACCAGGTGGAGTTGTTGTTATGGGGCCCCATCTTCTTCCTGGAAACTTCAAAGATAACTGCAGGAAATTCATTGTTGATTGTGGAAAACCTAAACATTAATTATACATACATATATATTCAATGAAAGTATGATAGATATGAAGAAAAACAAAGATGTTTTCTAAATTCTTTTTTCCTTCTATCCCATATCATGGCTCCTGACATGAGACAGAAACTCTGAGTTTTTCTCTTAACAACAGGCTTGTAATTAGAGAGGGACTGAGCCAGAGTCCAACTCCAAAACCAGCTTTATATACTTATGAATATAAATACACACATGTATATTTTTTGAACTTTTTTTACTTACAGAACATATTTGATTTTCTTGTTGATCCTTGTTGGGTAGTAATGTTTTCCATCTGTCAGTATTCAAACATCCAGGGTCCCTTGAATTTTTTGAAGATGAGTGTTTTCCTGCAGAGATGAGAACAGAACCCTGCCGCCATCCTATATGTTTTTCTTACCACCTGTATGATTATCATCATTGTGGATGAGCTGTCATGTCTCCTTTCCATGAGATTTGATGTTATCCACAATTTTTCTTCTCCAAGTGATCACAGAGAGATCGGGTGCTTTGGGTGCTTAATAAAAGGAATCCCACACTAGCTCAGAACTAAGAAATATACAGGTATTTTTTTAATAGATAAAACTTACAAATCAGGATTCTCTGCATGAACGATGGATAAAGATGAGATCCAAACAAACTGAACCAGTAAAACTAGGGTCCAGGGGGAAAGGCAGAGAGGAAAGAAAGGGCTGGACATGCTTCTGCATCCAGGTAAATATCCCATGAGGCCACACCCCAGTAAGCGGGTAGGTATTAGCTATAACCTTCCCACAGCATTGTGCATTTCTCTCTCACTGTTGTGTTCCCAGAACCTAGAATGGAACCTGATGCACAGGAATGGTCTTCTGCCTTCAGTGCTCTCAGTTCCTTTCATTGGGGGGAAAGTCAGGGGGAAAAAAGCAATTGGTATTCCTAACCGGATTCACTTGCATCAGAATGCTCAAACTCTATAATACTCATCAGTATAGGAACAGAAAACCCCCAAAAGAAAAAAAAACTGTCAAAGGAATTCAAGTGACCAGAGTGAGTAGATGAGTGATGAATAAATGGGAAAAATAGCTCATGTGCTCTGCTTGTAAGTAGCTCCCAATGCAAGTAGCTCTCAGACAGGTACATGTGACCGAGGACACATGTGCATCCTAGCAACCTATGGTCATGATTCACATCATGGGCATCAGGAATAATGTAAACTATAGATTATGTATAATCTCCCTTGTGTCTTCAGAAATTCCTTATTTTTGTTTAAAGTGGAGAAGCACATAGGAACTAGGAATTCAAGAAGCTGAATATGAAAATTTCATGGGAGTAAACTAAAGTCTGTTTTCTTTGGTAACAAAGTTTTCCCTAAAACTGGTAGTTTCCCTGTGGTAAGCAATTGTTTAGGAGTTTGTCTTGCTCTCTTCAATATGACCTCATGGTGTTTTTAATTTATTACACAACCCCCTTCTATCACATGGCTGTAAATATTCCTGGAACTCCAAGATTTATGAATAATTAACCAAATTACAGGATGTAAAATTCAACAAAGGAAGAATGACAGTTTAATCATTAATCAAAAGACCAGAGATTCTAAAAGTGCCAGACTCAGTTACCACTTACAAACTTTTCCTGACCTTCACAAACAAAATTACATTTTCCATACATCTGATTGCATGCTAGTTTGAACCTGTTGTCTATAAAGAACTCACATTTACCCCTCTGGTCCTTTAATTTCAGCTGTTAGGTCTTTCCCACACCACTGTGCAGTCTGAGGATAGCACCTCCCTTTCAAGACATTCTCTAAGCTGTCATCATACATTGATGTATATATTCCATCCATTTGAGATTTCTCAGATCCATAAACCATGAGCTCCATGAACCTAGTAACAACATATGATATTGTTCACCCTACATCTCCAGCACCAACCTAGCCACAGTGGGTATACCAACATTTGTTAAATGAAGAAACTAATACATAACCTCTAAACCTACCTATATAGTATTTCTTTAAAATTTCCCTCTGTGACACACATAATATGCACTTTAATGCTTTGAGCATGTTAGTGATTTTGTAATATGAAATTAGTTATACCTTCCCAAACACACACACACACACACGCATGCATGGACACACAGACACAGAGGCACATATATGTGCATGAAATTGAGTGTGTATCTGTAAGGCAGAGACTGAATGCACTTTAAGAACTTCACTGCAGCTTTCTGTATTTGGACCAAAGCTTCCTTCATTGGCTTCTTTTCATGTCCAAACTGAATTAACTATCATCAGGTATTATGGTATTGACAGAAAAAGCACCTACTTGCTACAACCTTTAAGACAGTAACAAATAGAATAAAAGCCTTTGACATTTGAACAGAAACACACATTTTACTGAAATTAACCAGCATGTACTAGAATCTGAATTGAAAGCAATTCTGCCAGGACTGGCAGCTTGGAAGAATGAGTCTACAACACATTCATTGGCAATAGCGTTATTGTGAAGGCCCTTGCTTGGAGCCATCATGTACGTACAAGAAGACATCAATTGCAAAGCCTATTTCACAGTCATGTTACATTTTAATTGTTCCCACTTCATCACCATGTTTGAGCTCATACTTTTAAAAAAAAATCTTCAAAAGCTAAGAAATTCCTGAGCTGCTCTCCCCAAATGACGACTACAATACTCTTAGTCACTTCCTCATTCCATGGGCTAAGTAGACACAGAGTAGAGACAAGTCAGATATACCTTGCCTGGTACTTGCCAGTTGCAGCTACTTGACCCATGTATTGTACAGGCCAACTAACAATGGTCAATTATTTAATGCTCTCTCGGGGCTGCTTGGGTGTTTGTCCTGGTCCATAGCTCTCCACGATTGACACAATTGGCATCCACAAGGCCACCTCACCCAGAATCAGGGTTCTATTCTGGAGCACAGAAAGTGCTGAGCAATTGCATTTTGCCTTCTACACTATGTCACCCATGCCCCTCTCCATCCTGAAATCACCAGGAATGTTCCATTTGAGATTGACTGTACCAGGAACAAGAACAGTCATGGCCCTGTTTCCTTCTGTTTTTCTGAAGGAGATGAATTCAATGACTCCAAGAATACATAAACACCAAAAGAAAAAAGTTCTCTAGACAGAATAAATGTGGCTTGTATAAGAAAAATATCTCAGAAAAGACAAGGTAACCATGGATATAGACTATAGGTAGAGGGCTTGTCTAGCACATGCAAGGTCCTGGGTTCAAATCCAAGTACTGAAAAGTATCCATAACAAAACAGCATGGTAGAAAAAAAAACTTCCAATTGGTGAAAATAGAAAAGTCGTTACTGAAAGGTTGGTATGTAAATCAGGTCTTCAAGATAAGTAAACTCAGTGAATGTAGGGTGGCTATATGTCTCAGCTTGCCAAACAATGTTATTTTTTTAATATAAATATAATTCTGATCTTTTAAAAAGTGGGTTGGGGATGGAGAGATGGCTCAGAAGTTAAGGTCACTTGCTGCTTTCATAGAGGGTTCAAATTCAGTTCCCAGCACCCATAGTAGGCATCTCAAACTCCCCTGTACCTCCAGCTCCAAGGTATCTGTCACCCTCTTATTGCCTCCAAGGACATCAAAACACATATGTCATATACTCACACAGACACATGCATGTAAAAAAGAAGAAAAAGAAATCTTTAAAAAATCAGTAGTTCCCACTTTGGCACCCTGAGGTATCTCAGTTTAAACAGTGGAGGATGCCATTATCATGGTGAAGGGAGTCAGCCTGCATTCCCAGTCACTGTCAAATTAAGAGTCTGCTAATAACACATTATCTCTAACCATAAAGAATGGCACTATTCTTCTTCACTTGAGCCATCTCTTTACTTGCAGGGGCCAACTATCACAGGGTGAATAGAGAACTAGCTTCAAATAGAAACCTAGATATAAGATGAGTCCAAACCATGACACTCACTTTCTCACTGTAGTAGTGGCTTTCCTCGTTGCTCTAACAACAAACCTGATAATTCAGTGTAAGGGCTTCTTCCTGCTCCCAGTTCCAGGACATAGCACACAATGATGGAAAAGATATTAAATAGTGGTCCATAGCATCCATACTCAAAAGGTAGAGAAATGAAAAGTACTCTGCTTGGTTTTTCCTTCTTATTAAATCGAGGACCCCAGATTGTAGAATGGTGGGGTTCATATTTAAGGTGACTCTTTCCACCTCAATGAACCTAATCTTGAAGCTCTCTCACAAACATGCCCAGAAGTTTGTTTCCATGGTGACCCTAAATCCTTTTGAGTTGACAATCAAGGTCAATCATCTCAATCACTGAACCCTACTGTGAGGACACATTCATGAAACCACAGTTCTATGGACCTTCCCTCAAGAAACATAGGGCCTTATGTCCAGCTAATAATTATGTCATAAAAATATGGTATACTGAATGAAGTATTGACCTAATTGGAAAGTGTCTAGGATCATTTTGTGTTGCCTATGATACAGTATGAAAGTGATAAATACCCTTCTAATGGGATGAATTCTAGTCTTATGAATCTATCTTCTCAGTACTATTATTCTATCAATGTTGTTTTAAATATAAACATTAAAATATAATTTAATTCTATATATTTTGGGCCTGTCTTCATTTTTTCATGATGTTAGAAAATTCAAAAAAAGAAGAAAAGAAAAAATACTAATCCTGTGCAATATATCTAAAACACAAGTTTCAAAACTATCTCTATTATCTCCAAAGAAATAATCATAGAAGTAAAAAGAATGATCTTATATGGTTATATAGATGTAAGTTACCCAAACTTTTCATTTCAAAGTCTAGACTAGATTGAATGGGTCTGACCCTGAGATACTATTAGAAACAGAAAAAAATGATGTTCTGATTTCTTGTTGAAAGGATTATTGCTCAACCCATGTCTATGAATGCAAATGCTAGAAGCCTCATGGCTACACAAAATCTAGTGCCTTTCAGAGTTTCCTTTCAAACCTCTGAAGAATGAGATTGATGATAGACTCCATAATGTCTTTTTTTCATAATCTATACCACACAAGATTTAAGAACTAAGCCAGAAAATATCAAATGACTTGTTCAGAATCGTTCAAGGACAAACACTGATGTTTTCTCACCACCTCAAAGCACTACAATTTTTATAAAATGGCAAAATGAGATGTGACCAGTAGTGTGTCTGCTAAAGGATGTCTTTACAGCAGCCACCATAAGCAGATCAATATAAAACAAATTCATACTTCTGACTGCCTGAAGGGGAAAAGGCCCTCACAGATCTATAGAGCACTGAAGAAAAACGGTGCTAGCAAATCGTGAATACAAAGCTGGTCCCAGTGACCTCTAAACCTATAAAAATCAAACATATTCTTGTGTAACTTTATTACTCCTTACTTAGAGCTAGTGGCAGACAATCTTGGCATTCACTGAATAAGGGAAAAACAGAAATTCTTTGATCATTCTAAGACCCAACTTGGCCATAAAGATACATTTTAGTGATTGAATTTCCCCATTTGGTCTTTAAAGACAGAAAAACTATAGAACTACTAGGAAATACAAACATCAGAGACTTAGCTGTATCAGGAGTTACTCTGATCATAGTGCAGACAGAGTTAACTAGGCAGAGTTGACACTAAAAATTCATAAGAACATGGTGTCTTTAGTTGGTGATATTTGATGATCGTTTGGGCTGCTTCATTTAAATCATTACACTGAGCTTCTCAGTGACCTTATGAGATAATCAAAGCAGATGACATAACACTGAAATACAGGAGGAGGCAGAGCTTCCTGACATTATCCATCATGTCTGAGAAGATACAGTAAATGCAGGTTAGGACTGCAGTCAAGCACCCAAATCGTTACCCACTGACAAATAAATAGGTTCTCTGCTTTCCTCCCTATATTAACGATGTTGTTAGTTTCAACCTGACTTCATCTTCTTTGTGTGTGTGTGTGTGTGTGTGTGTGTGTGTGTGTGTGTGTGTATTTGTATGGGGATGAAAGTGTACCTATGTATACACATGTACATGTACACGTCATATGTCATATGTGTATGGAGGTCATGGAGCAACCTTGAATCTCTTTTTCTTAGAGCAACCCACTTTTCTTTTTAGGTAGAATCTCTTGCTGACTTGGAACTTAAGGAGTAGACTACATTGGCTGGCTAGGGAGTCACTGAACTCCACCTCCCCAGTGCTAGGAGTACAAGTGGACAGTACCATGCCGATGGGTTCTTGGGTTTGAACTCAGAATTTATGAGCACTTTAGTTTATTAACTAAAATTCTGTCCTCCACTCCACCTCCTCTATCACATAGTTAATTCCAAAAAGCTAGTTATTCATCTTCATCTAGTCGAAGAACTGGTTAAGTGTAGAGCTGGAAAGCATTTGTAGGTCCCTCATATAAAAACTACAATCACCTACTGCTATGCTCAGTTCTCATATAGTCATATCCATACACCCTATCTCTAGACAAGTATAATCACTACATAATTAAAGACTAGACCTTAGAACACAATGGAACCTAGATCACTATTTATACTGCTATGAAGCCATGTCACTAGGGAGACACCCCAACATGAAGTGGGATGGATCCTGTAAAGACAAGGCCTCAAAAGACTTTGTGATGTGTTGTTGTAAGGAGGGACACTTGTTTTCTGGCTACCTGGCAGCTCAGACCTGAAATAATCACACAGATACTATATTATTTAAATCACTGCTTGGCCCATTAACTCTGGCTTATTTGCTAACTCTTACATATCAATTTAACCCATTTCTATTAATCTGTGTATCTCCACAAGACTGTGGCTTACTGGGTAAAGTTTCAGCATCTGTGTCCAATGGGACTACAAGGCTTCTCCTACTCTCTCCCAGCATTCAGTTTAGTTTCCCCTGCCTAACTAAGTTCTGCCCTATCAAAAGGCTAAGGCAGTTTCTTTATTCACCAGTGGCAATCACAGCATACATAGGGGAATCCCACATCACCTCTCCTTTTCTGTTTAAATAAAAAGGAAGGCTTTAACTTTAACATAGTAAAATTACATATAACAGAACAGTTATCAAGCAGGAATTAGAGTTAAAATATTTATATCTACTTTTTTATCATAACTAAGGAAAACTATAACTATAACTATAAATTCTTCAACTCCATCAAGACTCCAGAAGTAAACAAGAAGTACATTGTAAGCAACTTTCAAAACTTTAGAATTGACAGAGACAACTTGCTGCCTGGACAGTCACCCAAAGTTCTTCTGTATCATTGGAGCATCCATCTTCAGCCTACAGGCCCATAGTGTCCAGCAGACTTTTCCACAAAGCAAAAAACTTCAAAGACAGTTCCACCTGTATTGGCAGTTTGTCAGTCACTTTCTTTTGTATCCTGCAGGATGTCTCACAGACTCTTTCATGAAGCAGGAACCCCGAAAGATCATCTCACCTTTCTGTGGGTCCTGAATGTCCAGTTCATCAAGCAGTCCAGGCAAGAGCAGTTTCTTGCCTAAATTTCTAACCAATTGCATAAGAAGTTTCTTTGATGCCTATCTTCCTCTTGAAGCAATTGGTGTTGCCAGGAGCAGATATGTCTCACTGTCATTAAAAGCCCTAAGTTTTAAAAAACATTTTAAATGCCATATTATGTAGTCTTTGAAAGGTTTGAAGAATGCCTATCCATCTGAAATATATCTCTGTACATCTAGAAAATCTAAATAATATGACTACAAGCTTTACTATTATAGATGACTCTTTATTAACCTGTATTTCTTTTTTTGTTGTTTTTTTCTTTTTTAATTGATTTTTATTGAGGTCAACATTTTTCTCTGCTCCCCTTCCTGTCTCTCCCCTCCCCTTTCCACCCTCCCCCAAGGTTCCCATGCTCCCAATTTATTCAGGAGATCTTGTCTTTTTCTACTTCCCATATAAATTAGATTTATGTAAGTCTCTCTTAGTGTCCTCATCATTTTTTGGTGTTTTATTTGTAGGCTGGTTTTCTTTGCTTTATGTTTAAAAACCAGTTATGAGTGAGTGGTGTAGGAGGTCCTTCTGTCTGTGTGTTGTTTTCATTGGTTAATAAATAAAGAAATTGGCTTGGCCTGTTTATAGGGCAGAACTTAGGGAGGCAAAATTCATCTGAATTTTGGGAGGAGAAAGGCAAAGAGAGAGATGACATGGATCCGCCAGAGACAGACGCTGGGAATTTTACCCGGTAAGCCACTGCCACTGGCGATACATGGATTAATAGAAATGCATTAAATTAATATAAGAGTTAGCCAATAAGAAATTAAAGCTAATGGGCCAAGGAGTAATTTAATTAATACAGTGTCTGTGTGGTTATATGGGGGCTAAGCTAGCTGGGCAGCTCAGAGAGGCAAACAACCTGGCTCTCCTCCTACAAGTGAATACATGTGATAATTGTCTTTCTGTGTCTGGGTTACCTCACTCAAAATGCTGTTTTCTAGCTCCATCCATTTTCCTGCAAAATTCAAGATGTCATTATTTTTTTCTGCTGTGTATTACTACATTGAGTAAATGTAACACATTTTCCTTATCCATTCTTTGGTCGAGGGGCATTTAGGTTGTTTCCAGGTTCTGGCTATGACAAACAACACTGCTATGAACATAGTTGAGCACATGTCCTTATGGCACAATTGAGCATCCTTTGGATATATACCCAAAGGTGGTATTACTGGGTCTTGAGGAAGGTTGTTTCCTAATTTTCTGAGAAATCTTCACACTCACATCCAAAGGGACCGTACCAGCTTACATTCCCACCAGCAATGCAAGAGTGTTCCCTTTACCCCACAACCTCTCCAGCATAAGCTGTCATCAGCGTTTTTGATCTTAGCCATTCTTACAGGTATAAGATAAAATCTCATGGAATCTCAGAGTTGTTTTAATTTTTATTTCTCTGATGACTAAGGATGTTGAACATTTCTTTAAATGTCTTTCAGCCATTTTAGATTCCTCTGTTGAGAATTCTCTGTTGAGGTCTGTACTCTATTTTTTATGGGATTATTTGTTCTTTTCATGACCAATTTCTTGAGTTCTTTGTATATTTTGGAGATCAGACCTCTATCTGGTGTGGTAACCTATATTTCTTAATTATACATTACATTTTTAAATGAATAGCACAAACACAATACCTTAATAAAGAGCAGAAATATACATAGAACAAAATTGATCTTAAATTTGTATCAATAAACCAAGATCCATACCAATGCAAATCTCTATAGCTATCCCCCTTTAAATGTAAACAAACATTTATAAACAACATTCAGTAATATGGGCATAGTTCTCTCCATATGGCTTCCTGCTTTTTGTTTGGCAACGTAATTTTTGGGGGTGTTCACGGTGACCTTCCAGGGGGTCTTGGTACATCAAACCACATTATCCTCAAATGAATCCACAGGTTCTCATTTTCTGTGGAAACAAAAGACGAATTTCTTTTCTAAAACAACATATCCTTAGATCCATATTTTGAAGACAACATAACTTTAAAGAATATATGTTGGTTACTTAGCTCCTTCAGTCAAAAAAATTCAAAGAAAACACAATAATATACATAATCCAGACTCTCTGTGCATAGTCCATCTTTATGTGGGTTATTTTTACTCTATTACTTTTTAATATCTATTTTAATTATCTTTACTTCTTTCATCTTGGACTGTCTGTACTCTGCCTCTTTAAAGACATTTTATTTTTTAAAGCCATTTATGTCTTTTTATAACTCTCTATACTCTTTTTCTTCTCTCTCCTAAGCCTACGTACATTTCTCATTTAGAGCTCTTTTAAAACTGAATCTGTCCTATTGTGTATCTGTAATTTTTTACTGTCCAGGAATGCTTCTTAAAATGCTAAGTGTTTCTTAAAAACTAGGGGAAATACAGCACTGCCTTCTTGCTCTGCACAGCGCAGCATGGCTGAGCTGTCTGCTGCCTCTGAGAACCATGCTTACAGCCCCATTTTTAGGCACAAGCCAGTATATGTTCTCATTAAACACTCTGTTCACAAACCCCATTTAAATGCTCCATAGCTGGACCTCCAGAAAGAGTCAGAGTTTGTGCTTGCAGCATGGCCCAGAAAGCCTGGCATTTCAAAACCGTAGATTTTTTTTCTGCTACCACTGAATTAAGAAAACCTCTCTTAGAGGTTAAACCGCAGCATGCCACCAGCAAGCAAAACCCATTTGGGGGAAAAATGTGGCTAAACTTTTTTTTAGTGTCTAGTATTCCTTTTCAAGCTCTCTCAGGTTTTAAGTGGATTTTAGCTGGCCACGTGGTTGCCAGTTTGTTGTGAGGAGGGCCACTGGCAGCTCAAACCTGAAATAATCACACAGAAACTGTATTATTTAAATCACTGCTTGGCCCATTAGCTCTAGCTTCTTATTTGCTAACTCTTACATCTTAATTTAACCCATTTCTGTTAATCTGTGTATTGCCACAGGCTATGGCTTACTGGGTAAAGTTCCAGTGTCTGTCTCCAGTGGGGCTACATGGCTTCTCCTCCTTTCTCCCAGCATTCAGTCTAGTTTTCCCTGCCTATTTAAGTTCTGCCCTATCAACAGGCCAAGATAGTTTCTTTATTCACCAATGGTATTCACAGTATACAGAGGAGAATCCCACATCAATGTGTCACCTGAAGTATTAAACACATACGCAAATGTTCACGGAGATCAGGCAGGTGGCACAGTGAGGAGAGCAGGCTGGGATGCATCTCTCCCTCTTTCCTCCTCCTCTCTCTCTCTCTCTTTCAGTGCAGGAGACCAGGATTAGTGTTGTCAAATATCACCCTCCTCAACAGAGAGAAGCTAGAGTACTAAGACAAACTTCATTTATAAATACTAGTAAATAGTTCTTAAAATTAACATGTGAGCCAAGGCTAAATACTTATATTGATTAAATTTGGCCAATGTTTCAGATTCTGTCTGTGGACTGCTAATTTTCAACCTCAATGTTCAGTTGAATGTCTCTGGTTTAATTAGTAAGAAGTCCTTAAACCCACCCAAGTTCATGAAAGAGTTTATCTAATTGTTCAGGACATACAATTCAGTCATAAATCTTTGGATCCAACCCCTAGAACTGAAGGGAAAATGTCTATTTCAAGCCCATGAAAGTAGAATAGAGTTTCACACATTCACTGAGGGAAGTGACAAAGGCAGCCAGAATCTATCTACTATAAGTAGACAGCAATTATTCCTTTGAGGCTCATGCAAATCTTTTCTTCTAATTCACAATATACATGCTGTTCTTTCTAATCAAGAAAAACAATCGTCATTCTAGTAAAAGTAACTCTAGGAAAAAATGTGTCACATTTATCTTATGGCTCTCCAGACCTCTAAGAACCCCAGATATCATCCCTTTCTACCCCAAGCTGCCTTCCCACCCAAGACTTGAACTCCAGCTATCCATCAGATTGACAGAAGCTGATAGTCAGGGGCTAGTGTGGCATACACAAAGGCAGACACATTCCCAACAAGTCTAGGGACCAGCTCAAATGCAGCCTGCTAATCTTTCTTAATCTGATCAACACTCTAGCTGCTGCTAGAAACAATTGCTGTGTTCTTTCAGACTCTTGACTTTCAGAACAAAGCCGCTGTTTAAACACTTAGACTGACTTACCTGTACCTCAGGCTGAGACTGCAAAGCTTCCTTTCTCTAAAATAACATCATATCACATTTATCTTTAATGATGAAGGTGACTGAGAAGGGCACATTGAGCATCCCACATAAATGGATGCGCCCCTGCTGTGTTGCCCATTGCAGGTACTAAGATATTGCCCTTTACTAAGTCATTTGTCAATCCTTCTCCTTGAAAGAACATCAGAATTATATATGACGCTGAGCATATCCACATTCACTACTAAGTCAGCTGATGTCTCTAACAAGGTTGGGTCAGCACACATTCACATTTTTATGCCATAGATATATACAAGCATATATCACATATTAAAATCTGGCAGAGAAAAATAATTGTTTCCCCCTAAGGTTTACCTCTCAGTCTTCCATTTTATTTCACAAATAAGGATTCTTTGAAATATTCTACTTGTTCTCCTCTATCTCCCGACACCAGAAATGCCCATTGTATGGCAATGATTGATGGATCTCAAAGGCAAAAGAAAGCTGTCTCCTTAGAAAGCTATCTGGGTATCTGAATATACAGTTTTGTTTTGGCTTTCTGTGTGTGTGAGTGTGTGTCATAAATAGTGCCCTTTTATTCATAACTATCTCCATCCGTGGAAATTGCATCATCATCCAAGCATATACTGGTATAGGATTTTACTTTGAGACTCTGGGCATGCTCCCTCCATCTGCCAAGAGGTGTGTGGAATATAATTCATCCTTTGTGATCTGAAACCAAAAGAAAGAAATACATTAAATATTAGAATTTCTAGAAAGAAAAAAAAACAATGCTGACTTGCCTCCATGCAAATGTCTCTGAGGAAAACAGAAAGGATTTTCTGACTTTCCCAATTTGTCTTAACAATGCCAATATGCTGCTCACATTCAGGATTCGTTAGCAGGTTTACTTGACATTTACTTGACAGCAAATGTAGTCAACCTGAAGAAAGAGGACGTCTGTTTTGTTTTATGTTTTGGGAGTTTGTTTGTTTGTTTGTTTGTTTTCAAGACAGGGTTCCTCAGTGTAGTCCTGGCTGTCCTGGAACTCACTCTGTAGACCAAGCTAGCTTCAAACTCAGAGATACGCCTGCCCCTGCCTCCTGAGAGCTGAGGTTGAACACATGTGCTACCACTGCCAGGCTGAAAGAGAATGTTTTTAACCCACTGGTGGGAGTGAAGAAAGTTTTAGCCACTGCCGTCCTTGGCAAAGCAAAATTATTTTCTACAAGTCATGAGATGGCCTAAAGAAACAGCCCTTTAACAGAAACAGCCCGTGGGTAACAGTGACTTAAATGGCATTTGCTCCCCTTCCATATACATATAAATCTGGGGTGTTACATAGCAATATTATTATATACCCATAACATTGCTTTGACGATAACATGGAGTAGTATATAAAGCTTTTCTTTGGCTTCTGATACATGCAAATGTCTTTGTTATCATTTATATTTACCAAGAGCACAGAGGTCAAAATTCTCTCTCATCCACTGTATGACTTTTAAATAAGAGAAAAGATGCCTTCTCTGTAACTCCCCCAATTCAGGCCTCCTAGGAAGTGGCAAAGCATTATTTTACAGTCTTTTGTATGTCACGCAGTAGGAGTTCTCCCAGGCACATCTTTCTGACTTGAAGAATGGTACAGTCAGCTGAATAAAGGTGATCAAGTACCCTAGAAACCAATGTGCAGAGACCAAATCATTCACCAGCCCTGTGAGGGATTGGTTGAGTCACATAGACCGCAATATGCCAATGTGTACATAAAGAAAAATGGAGTAAAGAGTGACGAAATGTCATTTGCTATTTCCTCCTTCTACTTTTATTTTACTCAGAGCCAAACTTCTCAAAATAATTGTTTACATCTTTCAATTCTCCTAATTTCTCAACTAATTTTCACCCTTAGTTGCCCTGTCCAGCCTTTATATGAGGATTTGTGTTGTCTTATTGTATCTTGTTATGTTGGGTTCATCTTTTCTGAAGGGAAAAAAAGGAGTGGAGCTGTGGGGTAGGGGAGGTGAATGGGCGAGACCTGAAAAAAGTGGAAGAAGGGAAAACTTTGCTTAGGTTGTGTTGTATGAGAGAAGAATTAAAAAAAGAAAATGGAGATCTGGTTCATTATTTTCTAGCCATAATTATTATATCATTATCTTTCAGCCATAACTACATGAATCTCTCTCATCTCTTTAAATTCATAGAACTTAGAAATAATAATTTCAGAGAGAAGTGGAAAGTGTGAGTTTTATCAAAAATGGCTTTACTTTAAGTGTGGTTTTCATATAATTATTATGGTCTATGCTCTGTAATACAATTAAATTTATACAAAGACTTCCACAGGCATTAACTTGTCATTCTAAACATAATTCTGAAAGATCTGGAGCTTATGAGAAACATCCAGAAACATTATAGATCATTTGATACTGGAAGACATTCATCTAGAAAGTCATAATAGGCCAGTGCCAATGAGGCCTTCAAGAAACGCCTCAGAGCATAAGAGCTTATAGATCAGTGGTTCTCAACCTGTGAGTCATGACCCCTTTGGGATCAAGTGACTCTTTCACAGGGGTTGTATATCAGATATCCTGCATATCAGGTATTTATATTATGATTCATAACTGTAGCAAAATTACAATTATTAAGTGACAATAATTTTATGGTTGGGGGTTACCACAACATGAGGAACTAACTGTACTAAAGGGTTGCAGAACTAGGAAGACTGAGAACCACTGGTCTAGACTAATATGATTATGTTGTAGATTCCTCAAACCTGACAGCAGTATTGTCAAAATCTAGCCCATCTCATTCCATAGCTCACTCCTCAGGAGCCCGGAAAGAGTAAAACATATTCCCTCCCTCCCTAGTCATTTGCTAAGGCTTCCCTTGCTGAGGATTTCCCTTGCCTTCAAAGCTCATCTTGCCAAGGTCTAAACATGCAAAAGACTTCAGTTATAGTTTTCCCAATGGTGCTTACTATGCTCTGCATGACATACTGTTCTATGTGAAGTAATTATGGTTGTGGTTCATTTATTTCTGTGCCTATCTGCCCAAATATCTTACATTCTCCAAGAACAAAGTCTATCCTTGTACACCATGTACCATCAATCAGCACAGGTTGTGGTCATCCTTTGGTAAGTTAACATAAGTTAATTGATAGTAGAGAAAAAGAGAAAGAAGGAACAGAGGGAGGGACATCCCTAACAGAGAATTTAAAATGCCAAACTCAGTAGAAAAAGACAAGATCTCCTGGGTAAATTGGGAGCATGGGGACCTTGGGGGAGGGTTCAAAGGGGAGGGGAGAGGCAGGAAGGGGAGCAGAGAAAAATGTAGAGCTCAATAAAAATCAATTTACAAAGGGGGAAAAATAAAATAAAATGCCAAACTCACTGGATCATATGGTACAATGATGGTTTTCAGAGGCTAGGGGAGGAAAGAGGGAGAACTGAGAGATGTTGGTCAAAAGGTACAAAACCTCACTGAGAGAAGAAGAATGAATTTCCAAGGTCTGTTGAACAATGTTATAATTCATAGTAATGTAGTGTATGTTTTTTCTTAAAGGGAATGTCTTTGCTTAACTTCCTCAATTACACAGTTTCTGTGTGTCATCTGTTTCTGGTACGAAGCCTGAATAGTACAGGATATAAATTTATGATTAGAATAGTAATAAGAACATATAAGAAAAAGTCCAGATCTGAGGTTTATACTTTCAAAGAAAAATATCTTAACTCGTAAAAACAAAGTAGAGTCACTCAAAAATAGTAAATAGCATCCATAAGTTGGGAAAAACAGAAACTTATTTTTAGTAACGTTACTCTTTTTTTATCACAAACTATTCAACACCTGAAGAAATGGAGGCATTGAGGCCAAATGAAATCTTGAAATTAATTTTTTGTCCTAATCAGAGTTCCATGAACTGTATATCAAACTTACATCAGAAATTCAATCACTCCAGGCAGTGGAAGAATTTTAAATTCACCCTGAGTCCACATGAACTACATTTATTAAAGTTCTAATAATAAAGCTACATCATCAGGTAAAGAAACTATATATTTCCAGAATATAATGATTTTAGGACAAAGCAAAATATGGGAAAGGAAAATGACCCATTCAGAAAGGTCAGTATTACCCAGCAGGCTTTATGGACTTTCATTTGTTCTCTGTTCTGTTTTTCAACTTCCTCCTTATGCCAGCTCTTAATCAGGACCCTACTGAGATGCGCAATGGGGCTACAGGGACAAGCAGCAGACAGTGCTGCCTCTGGTGTCTGAGAGTAGTCACTCTGTCTAACAAGAAGGGATAGATTGTCCAACAGCCAGGACGTATCAGATTTTCTCTCAAATCCTCCAAACAGTTAAATAAGAAGGAGAGTTTTCCTTGGGAGAACTATGCACAGAATTAGCCTCAGGAACAGAAGCAGCAATAATGAAATAATAACTACCATTTGCAGTGGTCTGTTATTTGATTGACTCCTCAGAGCATCCAAGGGAGGCAGCTATCACTCAAGGCTCACAGAGCTAACCAGTGACAAGAAACTAACACAAGACACAGTTGACACTGAACTACAGGGTTTCTGACGGTTCCATTAAGCATAATTCTATACCTGGATCTTAGTTAAGTGTTTAGTGGATATTAGTGGACAAAGGGTTTCCTATGTGGTACACCCCAGCTGTCTCCTCCCTACCTGTCAAAATCGCCTGACATTCCATGTGTGGCCAACCAACAAGGGAAATAACTCAAAGTGCAAATATTAACAGTATACTTTTTAATCCTGGATTCAATAATTCTATTTTTAATTAATTCAACAAAAACAAAGTATAAATACACGAGACATTAATGTGCAATGTGCTGTGTGACTAAAAAAAGAAAAGCTCACAAAAAGGGAAGATCAAAAGTGGGGTTCAAGGAAGTATAGACAACTTCTTGAATAACCCAAACACTCAACAGGAGGGGAATGAACTGCAATGTAGCAAAAGTTCGAATAGTGCTTTTAAACCGCTGATCATGTGTTGTCGCTGTACGTCAGTAGAAGAACACTTGCCTAGCATGTAGGAGGTCTTGGTTCAGTCCAGAACAACACAAGCTAAAACACTGAAATTCACAGGAAAACAATCAAAGTCCACAGGTTTTTTTTTTAATGAAATGAATGTGAACAAAAAATAGTTTGACAGAACACTATTTTAGTGTTTAGATAGAACATAAAAGAGTATATCACCCCTGTGAGAACAAGAGTTAGCTCAAGAAATCTTTACCTTTCTTTAAATATACACACACAAACACACACACACACACACAGTAACATAAAATTAATTCTTAGTGTAAGCATGTCAAAAATCTTTGAAATGCATGGACTTATGTTATTGTTTACTCAATAAGATGCTTCTATCAAAAACTCAAGGTCTGTACAGTACTTTAAAGAGAAACTAGGTCACAAATTAGTGTAAATATGAGGATCCAATTACTGAAAATGAAGTGCACATAGTTATATGGTAGGGAATGGACATGAAAACAGTCACTGTTTTAAGGAAGTATTGGGATTATTGCTTCTTGTTTTATTTTAATCTATAGTTTAAGACAAATGGATCTATGCTACAATTAACTCCAGCTCAAACTTGTATTAAACCCTGTCAATAATTCTAGCATGTAAAGCAAATCAGAATGCACTCCAAGCAAGCCAAGTACAATTTAAGGAAGCTTGTAAACAGAGCTAGGATGCCTGGGACATAAAACATGCCTTGTGGATAGAAAAACAATTATAGGACAAAGAGTTTGCTTCTCTGCAGACATAAGGAACTTCTGGGGAGGAGAATCAATGAGGTTACCTATTGTTAATCGGCATTACCAAGGATACCTCACCTTTTCTAATAAAAATGTTAGCATGTGTGCAGAATAGGTGGAACTGCTAATGGTTACTAACAAGGTGTAAAGGAGTTGTACAAAGGAATGCTTCTAGAAGGCAGTGCTATGTTTGACATTAACATCTTTCAGCACTTCTTTTCAATTAGATTTTTTTTCTTCTATAACCTTGCTAAAAATTGACTGTTCTTCATAAATACCACAGGTGACCAACTTAAAGATAACTGAGACCCACAGCAGATTAAATCCCTTCATGGAGCCACTTGAGCTAGTTTTGAATATTGTAACCTTGGGTAGAAAGAAGAAAAACTCAGGAGCATGGAAGGTACAAGGAGGCAAAGGAGCAGAGAGCTATACTCGCAAACAGTGAGCATAGTCAAACATAGAGGAGTGTCCAGGCGAACCTCAGAGGTTTTTTACTTTTTGCTTTGTTTTGTTTTATTTTTTTGAGACAGGCATAGTGAGAAGGCCACGAGTTAGCTCTCCTGGCTGCTTAGCCCCTGAACTAATCACACAGAAATGGTATTATTTAAATCACTGCTTGGCCCTTTAGCTCTAGTTTCTTATTGGCTAGCTCTTACATATTAATTTAACCCATTTCTATTAATATATGTATGGCCACATGGCTGTGGCTTACTGGCTAAAGCTCTGGCATCTGTCTCCAGTGGGGCTACATGGCATCTTCCTGACTCCACCTCCTTTCTCCCAGCATTCAGTTTAGTTTCCCCCACCTAGCTCTGTTCCCGATAGCTCTACTATAGGCCCAGAGCAGTTCCTTTATTAACCAGTGATATTCACAGAATACAGAGGGGAATCCCACATCAGACAGGGTTTCTCTATGTAACAGTCCTAGCTTTCTGGGAATTCACTTTGTAGACCAGACTGGCTCAAACTCACACAGGTCCACCTGCCTCTGCCTCCTAAATGCTGGGATTAAAGGCACGTGCCACTACTGCCTAACTGAATCTGTTTTTTGTAATCTCCTTCACCTCATTATCTAACAGTGAAAGAAAATTGTTTCAGATACTAAACACTACAGATATTTACTAACAAACTTAAGTTCAAGATTATTACCTTACTTGTTAGCTCACAGAATCCAAATTGAGTTTAAATGTCAATCAGTCAAACACCAATTTATTACCTGCTTGACTAAATAGTTAAAATTTCTAATATATGTGGCAGGATATGGAGGAATGAGATGACTCATATAGTTAAGTTGAATGAAAATGCAGAATTTTAAAATTAAAAATGCTAAAATATGGTCAATACTAAGGATAAATAATGAAAGTCTGTTGGGAAGATCTGCCTGCCTCTCTTAAAATAACTACAATTAAAAACTCACTCTCTTTATGTGATATAATTAAGACCCATCATCACTGTAGGGCTAGGGTCAGGAATAAAGGTCATCCTAACCTTGATTTAGGGCAGGAAGTAGAAACCATTGGAATTTACCCCATAGGTCCCAATGCATCCCCAAAACTGTAATATTGAACAAAATCATATTTTCCTTCTCCAGATTATCTTTAGATATTTATAATATGGTGAGTTTTAAAATTTTTTATTCATGTATATATGTATGTGTATCTATACCATATGTAGACAGGTGACTGTGGAGGCCAGAAGAGGACATCAGATCTCCTGTAGTTTGGGTTATAGGAACTGTAAGCTATAAAATGTAGCCAGAGGAATAGCACTGAACCATCACTCCAGCCCCAAAATATGGTGGTTTATAAAGTATCCTAGATAGGTGGTTCCAAACATTAAAGATTAGACCCTCTATAGACGCTAATACACCAAACTGCCAAATAAAATTTCCCAAATCAAACACTATCTTTTGATTCTTAGAAAATGTATATGTTTGACTGCTTGGGTGGAGTCTGGGACACATTCCAAACTTAAACTGGTGAACCAAAAGCCTAAATTTAAGAACGAATTTTCCATTTTACACCTTGAAGTCTTTAATCTCAGATAGACATTGGCAATGAATACGAAGAAATCACTCACACTGGGGAAGGACATTAAGTCTTTCAAGGGTGTAAGGAAGCATGCCAAGCTGTCAATAGCAGAATCAAGGCTTTTATATTCTCTGTCTATCACATCCTTATGTCATCTATAGTACAGACCCCTGGAACAAAAGAAAGAAAAAAATTCAGTCTACATTCAATAAGATGAAGCTACCTCTAAAATCCTAAGCATAATTTCCTACAGTTAAAGAAAGTGTTTTTTAAAAACCAAGTTATCAAAGGGAATACATAAGTGTTCACATGGTTTCAGACCTTAATGTTCACTCCTCGCTGTCCAAGCTACTGCCTGGCACTAGTTAATATAAATTATTATTTTGATTTTATAACACTTTGTTAGTCAGACCGTTCACCAGCCTAAGAAACACCTAAGAGAATAATTTAAAAGGAGAAAAGATTCATTTGGGGTTATCATTTCAGACCTTTCAATCCAAGGACCACTTGTCCCATCACTGTGGGCTATGGTAAGATTGAACATTATGACATGTTCAATGATAACAGCTAGAGAAACAAGTGCTTAACTTTTGGTGGCTGATAAAGAGAATGAGAGGGAGAGAGAGGTGGAGATACCAGGAATAAGAAAGCACGAACCAGTGAGAATGACAGAAAGACAGAGAGACAAAACGACAGAAACAAAGATACATAAAGACACAGACAGATATAAAGAGGCAGAGAGAAAGACAGAAACAGAGACAGACATACATAGGGGTGCAGTGTATACCTATTTAGAACACACCTACTGTCACATACTTCTTCTACTAGACCTATCCCTTACCTTCCTTCCACCCTCTCCCCATAGGTGAACACATTATCTGTGTTGTGGCTAATCCACTGATACGACAAAACACCCATAATTCAATGATTGTTCAGCCAGTTGAAGACCAACCTTTTAATACATTGATTTTGAGGGATACTTCATATTAGAAACAAATATGTTACACTTTATTATAAATATATCAAGTGGCCAAAATAAAGATTCATGAGTACCTGTAAGTGAAAACACTGCAGGAAATTACTTCAGCTGGCCTGGAGTTATGCTGAGTTGGGAGAAACTAAACTGGATTGCGACAGGTCAGATGGGGTCATAGGAGATATTTAGATTCTTGGTTGAAATTACACAATATGGAGATATTTAAGCAATCATAGAATCTAGTTTGCACTTGTACACACACACACACACACACACAAGAATCACTTCTCAAACAAGAATATCAATGGCCTCCTTAATATCAACATTTCCATTTACTTAAAATATGTGACCTCTTTTTCAAAGGGAAATAATTTACTCCTTGGATTGACTGTTTGCTTATTTCCCCAAGGAACATTTCATTCTTTGTTTTAGCTAACAGCACTGTTTTCATGTTTGAGTTTAGTATTTTGCCAAAAGGGTCTTAGTTTTACTAAAAATACTTTGATGCTAGAATTCTATAGACTCAGACCTGTTCTTTTTTTTCCCCAGTAAGTACCACTGTGTTACTTTTCTCACTGCTACAACAGAATACCCAACAAATGCACCTTTAGGGAGAAGGGTAGTTTTAGTTCGCTGTAAGAGGTCATGGTCCACCATGCTAGGAACATTCTGGCAGTTGGTGTGGGGCGGGTGAAGCAGCTGGCCCCATAGCACCTGCAATCAGGAAGCAAAAAGAGAAATGATTGCCATTTTTACTATGTTAATTCTACCTACCCAAGAGCATGGGAGATCTTTCCACTTTCTGGTGTCTTCTTCAATTTCTTTCTTCAAAAATTTAAACTTCTTGTCATACAAGTCTTCTACTTGATCAGTCAGAGTTACTCCGAAATATTTTATGTTATTTGTGGCTATGGTAAAGGGTGATGTTTCTCTGATTTCTTTCTCAGCCCTTTTATCATCTGAGTACAGGAGGACTACTGTTTTTTTGAGTTAATCTTGTATCCTACTAAATTACTGAAAGAGCTTATGAGTTGTAGAAGTTCTTTGGTAGAATTTTGGGGGTCACATAGGTAAACTATCATATCATTAGCAAATACTGAGAGTTTGACTTCTTCTTTTCTGATTTGTATCCCCTTGATCCCCTTTTGGTGTCTTATTACTCTATCTAGGACCTCAAGAACTATATTGAATAGATATGGAGACAGTGAACAACTTTGTCTTTTTCCTGATTTCAGTGGGATCGCTGGGAGTTTCTCTCCATTTAGTTTGATGTTGGTTGTTGGCTTGCTATATATTGCCTTTATTATGTTTAGGTATGTTCCTTGTATCCCTGCTCTCTCCAAGACCTTTATTATGAAGGAATGTTGTATTTTGTCAAAAGCTTTTTTGGCATCTAATGAGATGATCATTTTGTTTTTATTTTTCAGTTTGTTTATATGGTGGATTGCCTTGACAGATTGTCCTATGTTGAACCATCCCTGGATCAAAATGGCAATCTTACGAAAAGCAATCTACAGATTCAATGCAATGTGCATCAGAATCCCAGCAAAATTCTTCACAGACCTTGGAAGAATGGTACTCAATTTCATATGGAAAAGCAAAAATCCTAGAATAGCCAAAACAATCCTGTACAATAAAAGAACGTCTGGAAGTATCACAATCCCTGACTACAACCTCTACTACAGAGCTACAGTACTTGAAAACAGCCTGGTATTGGCATAAAAACAGACAGGAAGATCAATGGAACCGAATCAAAGACTCAGATATTAATCCACATACCTTCAAACACCTGAATTTTGACAAAGAAGCAAAAAATATCAAATGGAAAAAAGAAAGCATATTTAACAAATGGTGCTGGCATAATTGGATATCAACATGTAGAAGAATGAAAATAGACCCAGATCTACCACCATGCACAAAACTCAAGTCCAAATGGATAAAAGACATCAACATTAAGCCAGCCACACTGAACCTTATCGAAGAGAAAGTGGCAAGTACCCTTGAAGGCAATGGCACAGGAGACCACTTCCTATATATAACCCCAGCAGCACAGACACAGAGAGAAACAATTAATAAATGGGACCTCTGGAAACTGAAAAAGCTTCTGTAACGCAAAGGACACAGTCAACAAGACAAAAAGGCAGCCTACAAAAGGGGAAAAGATCTTCACCAACTCCACATCAGACAGAGGTCTGATCTCCAAAATATACAAAGAACTCAAAAAATTGGTTATCTAAAGAACAAATAATCCAATTAAAAAAAATGGAGTACCAACCTAAACAAAGAACTCTCAACAGAGGAATCTAAAATGGCTGAAAGACATTTAAGAAAATGTTCAACATCTTTAGTCATCAGAGAAATGCTAATCAAAACAACTCTGAGATTCCATGAGATTTTATCTTATACCTGTAAGAATGGCTAAGATCAAAAACACTGATGACAGCTTATGCTGGAGAGGTTGTGGGGTAAAGGGAACACTCTTGCATTGCTGGTGGGAATGTAAGCTGGTACGGTCCCTTTGGATGTGAGTGTGAAGATTTCTCAGAAAATTAGGAAACAACCTTCCTCAAGACCCAGTAATACCACCTTTGGGTATATATCCAAAGGATGCTCAATTATGCCATAAGGACATGTGCTCAGCTATGTTCATATCAGCATTGTTTGTCATAGCCAGAACCTGGAAACAACCTAAATGCCTCTCGACCAATGAATGGATAAGGAAAATGTGTTACATTTACACAATGGAATACTAAACAGCAGAAAACAATAATGACATCTTGAATTTTGCAGGCAAATGGATGGAGCTAGAAAACATCATTTTGAGTGAGGTAACCCAGACACAGAAAGACAATTATCACATGTACTCACTCATAAGTGGTTTTTAAATATAAAGCAAGAAAACCAGCCCACAAACCACAATCCCAGAGAACTTAGACAACAATGAGGACACTAAGAGAGACATACATGGATCTAATCTACTTGGGAAATAGAAAAAGACAAGATCTCCTGAGTAAATTAGGAGCATGGGGACCTTGGGAGAGAGTTGAAAGGGAGGGGAGAGGCAGGGAGGGGAGCAGAGAAAAATGTACAGCTCAATAAAAATCAATAAAAAAAGAGAAACAAATGCTAATACTCAGCTCGCTTTCTTCTTTTTAATAAATCTCCGACTCCAGTCCACGGGGCGGTGGGGCTATTAATATGCAGGACTGATCTTCTCTCCTTAGTTAAAACATAGCTATCACAACCCCTAAAATCTAATTTATAAACAAATATTATGAATTTACTGTTTAAGCTAAAACATCCATAAATGAAAACAATTATGATGTTTGAAATATTTTATCCTGGGAAGAAGAAACTCAGTCATTTGACAGAACTCAAGTACATGACAGACTTTTATTTTTACAGTACCCCCATCTCCAGAGATATATCTTTCCCAGAGTATATTTAAACCCATCATATCATCATAAGATTTGATTCTCACATATCTGTAAGGTGGATCAAGCCTGGGTTAACACAATCTCTGTTACACATAAAAATACTGAAATTCAAGCTGGTTAGGTGACTTGTACAGGTAACACAGAATGCAAATGGAGGAATATCATCCCAGATGTCTAGCTGCTAATTTAATATGTCTTCTATCACAACTTATTGCTTCTCCAACACCAAAGGCAACATCTTTTAAATGTGTTTAAGAAATGTAATAACAGTATTATAATTCCCCTGGATCCACTCTCTCCTCTGCTCATAATAAGTAATTTCTAGCTACTAACACACAGCTGATTTTCTGCAAAATTGTCTTGTAGATGCTTTGAAATTTTTCAAAAGAGCTACCTATTGCCACACAGAGGTATGAGGATGCTCTGGGTTTTACTTTCCCATATCCCAATTTTATCTATTAAATTTTTAACTCAGTGCTTCTCTGAAGATGTTTAAGATTCAGTGCTCAAATTTCTCAAGGGTCAGCAAGTCAAATTCATTTATGCTTTTATCACTAACTTTCTTTCCATTTTATTCCTACTTTTATATGAAAAGCAATAAACCCATGACCCATGCTTTTCACTCAGAGACTCTTTGGTCTATACTTTAATCACTCCTTATCTGGTACTTCACTGTGGGGTATCATGCTGAAAATAAGTATTACACAACTATTTTCTTCTCTCCAGACTATTCCAGCAATTCTATCAGGTCAATTCAATACTTGGTAAGTTAGCAGTTACAAAATCATGAATCCAAAGCGGCTACAACTTTCAAGGCAAATAAGGTCAAGGATGTGGGACTGAAAAATATAGGAAAAAAAACCTACTTGAGGTTTTATATTAAAAAATGAATGTTGGGTGAGTAAAACAAAACTAAATTTATAAGGACACTAGAAGAATCTCTAGCCTTTAAAAATGATGGTATTGACCTGTGTTTATTGACGTGAAATGCAGGCATGTTACAGAATTATATAAAACCCAACTCCATTCTCAAATGTTAACCAGAAATAAAAGAAAATCTAAAATGCATGTATCTTTTAAATAGAGGATCTAAGTATTATTTTCAGGTTTTTAAGTTTTTATTTATAGTTACTAGTTATTTAATGAATTAAATTTTCCTTCATAATAATAGAAGTTTTCTTTTCCTGTCATACATAATGAGACTATCACCCATCTTCCGGGCAATGCTGCCATAACACACACAACTCTTGTCTTAGAGTGGATTCCCCACAGGTCCTTAGGGCCTTATCTTGACCCTGAAACTTGGAAATTTCTCTCTTCCACTTATTTAACTGGAAAACTCACACTAGTGTTTCAAGGCTTTAATGACATGCCACCTTTCTTTCAAGACAGGCAAAGAAAATTTTTTTCCCTCAAGGTGCCCATAGCCCTGTGAATATAACAAACGTATCTACACAGACCAGAAGCACACACAGCACACCTTTGTTTGTGCCCTTGTTCTGCATTTCCTATGGGCATACAGCTCCATTCGCCCCTTAGAAAGATGCAGTCAGCTTTAAGAAACAAGCTGCAAACTGCTCCATTGTCTGTGCCGGATATCACCATCCAACTATGATCCTGCTCTTAATGCAAAGAGCAAAACTTCCTAGTTTTAAGCCGAGCTTAGACTCTGTGCAGGCACAGCTTTAGGGAGGAAAGAAAGGTAAGCTGAGCACAACGTTCTTGTCTGCTGTCTTGCATGTAGATGATAAACCACAGAAGTTACACATTCCATACTACTAAGGGAAAATTAAGGAGGTTTTATTTTGCCTCTATAATGTTTTTATTCATCCTTTGAGAATCCCACACAAAATATTTTGAATATATCCATTTTCCCTCTCCAGACTTCTCTCAAACCCACACCCTTATCTCTATCTACTCAACTTCTGTTCTCTCTTTTGATTAGCCCATGAGTTCAATTTGTAATGCTCAAATGCTATAGAATATGAGGCCTGCCCTTGAGCTTGGTCGAAGGACTAGGGGCCACTCTCCTAAGGAAAACTTATACCCCCTTCTAACAGTCATCAGTTGCCCATAGCCCTCAGCTACGGGTGGGCCTCAGTGCCAACCTCCCTTCCAATGTTGGGATTTTGTCTGGCTCAAGCTTGCACAACTATTGTGCATGCTGTCAAAGGAGCTGTGACTTTCTATATTCAACTTTCCAGTTGCATCTGTACACAGTTTCCTTGTAGTCATCCATAACCTCTGGCTTTTATAATCTATCCACCTCCTCTTCCACAAGGATTCCTTAGCTTTGGGGGAATGAGTGTGCGACAGATATCCCATTTAGAGCTGAGCGCTCTCCACTCTCTTCTTCTCCACACACTGGCCAATTGTGGGTTTTTCTGTTAATTGTTATTTACTGCAAGAAGCTTCTCTGATAAAGAGAAGAGACATACTGTTCTATGGGTATAGTAAGAAGTCATTAGGGGTCACATTAATACTATATCCATTTAGCAATATAATAGTAGTCACTTCTAACTTAAAGCCTGTATGGTCTGTCTAGCCACAGTTCTGCACCTTGATTATGGTGCCAGGTCTTGGTTCCATCTCAGACAGCAGGCCTAAAATCCAATGAGGAGGAAGTGTTTAGTTAGTGCTATGACATTTTGCCATTGTGTGGACGTGTCTTGCCAAGATGGTCATTACTGTCTCTCAAAAGGTTGAGAGATGGGAAAGCCTGGTGATTATTTTTCTCCTCCATTAGTGTGCACAGCACCTTCTAGCACTGTGAAAACTAGCCAATGGTAATGAAACATCCATGTCAGTTCCAGCTTCTTTCTATGTCTTTTGATTCAAGCATATGGTATCTTCAGTAACAGGGTCTTACTATCAAATTCTGGAAGGCAATCAAGAGCAATGCTGGTGATGTTTGGCCATCTATGGGACCTGACTGTCTACAATTTTTTAAAAAGGTAACCTATTTCTGATACAGGAGTTTTTATTTGCTGGTGTGGTTATTGTAGTCCAGTTATGAATTTTGTATCATAATTTATATACTTATATCTCTGTCTTTACCACTGAATGCCAAGCTTCTTCAATTAAAATCCATATATTATTCATGTTCATTTATTCAGGAATAAGCCTAACATGTGACACTTAATAGGGTACAGTAAGTTTTGTTTGAATGAGAATACTAAATATATGCTTTAAAATAGGGCTTGCTGAAGATGTTGTCAGGCAGCCTATTTGTGATTCTAGGCTGCTATAATTTGGTGAAGGATATACACTTTACAAAACTTTTTTCAGACAGGTAAATTGTAGGCAGCTAAAATGACATATTTGTGATGGCTTTGTATAACCCTGACCTGGAATAGCATCCTCTGTGCCTACCCCACGGTGAAAATGATGCTGCTGCTGCCTGGCCCCCTGGAGTCACAATTATACCCATAGAAAACTCAAGGCCAAAGATCCAGTCACAAGAAAGCATTCCTCTCCTCGTCTTAAACTCAGGCAGAGATGTCTGGGGGCTTCGTCCAGAATGCTTCAGAGAGAAGGTTTGATTACATTGAAGCAGATCACCCTACCTGGACCAGCTAGACTGCTGCTCCAACATTTATCAAGCTTCCAATGTATGGTGTCACCAAGGGTCCTATCAGACACATTTGGATTTTAAATTAGATTTTAACAATTAGTACTCATATGACTACAGCCAGCTGCTGAAGCTATACAACTTTTTGTTTGCTTATCAGATGTGGAATTGGTGTCAGGACGTGAAAGTAAGTGTTGTCCATGCCTAGCATGTTACAGGGGGCTAATCAATAGCTGAGAGTGAACTGGCATCACTGAACCAGAAATTCCTTTGTGGGAAAACACACTCTCCAGATAAGAGTCACAAGCAGTAGTACACAGAAACCACATCATCCTAACATTCTGTACAAGACAGCTAGGTCACTTCACCACCTTTTCTCTGTGCAATGTGGGAAATGAACTACATTTCTGAAGACTTTTCCTGATCTATTGAATGCATATGGCTTGAAGAAGACAACCATAAGGGAGTTAGCGAGGCAGGTTAGACATTGGTCAGACATGGGGATTCAACACTGTGGCTGACCCTTTTGGTGGGGATTTCCCTAGGGTCTTGGTTGCTTTCTTGATTTTTCTGTTCACACTGATTCTTTTCAGATTCAGTTTGTTTCTTTAAGGCTCATTCTCCTTTGCTTTACTTCCCAGAATGACTGAGAATGCCTACTGATGAATAAAACACAAGCTTAGGCTAAAGCAATAACCAGACTCCCAAAACTGCATCAATTTCCTTTAGGTTTTTTTTTCTTTCTTTCTGAAAAATAAGGATCCTACTTACGAGGAAATTAACTTTATAGATCACTTCCCTACACTTGAGGAGACAGGATAAACAGATTTGTCTCTCACAATGGCATCAAGACAGCATAATTTCACTCTTAAGGAAATTATAAAAGCATGTATATGCCCATTCAATTTGATATTAGATGGAGGAATTTTCCAATATTGTGAAGAGCCAGTGAAGATAATGAGTTCGGTTTGGTACAGATAGTATTTGAAGCACAATGTTGTTCTCCTTCTTACAAATACAGGCTGCAAATCTCATTAATCAGACTTCATTTCGTCCCTTTGTGAATCTAAGATTTTAATTGTTCTAATCCTTTTCCTGTTGAATTTTTGCTGTAATTTTACACAGCAGCAGATCTCTCTCTCTCTTTTGAGAAATGCATTAGCACAATGCCATCATCATAAATAATATATTTTTAATTGGGGAGAGGGGAAAAATGAAGAAATCAACTCTGAAGTTCAGGGACCCAAAAATAGACTTGTGTAAAGGGATGTACATTTATTCATTGAAACTAATGTTAATTAGCTTTAGCTTTCACAACCAAGAAACAAAATCTCAGGGTTCCAATTTTAGGAGTATCTATGTACAAAAAAACCAATGTCTTGACCTAAAATTTCTTCCTTTTATTGTCTAACATCAAATAAAAGAAAAACATAAGGAATTTTGAGCATTTATACAATAGAAGGCAATAATGTGTGTGTGAATGTGTGTGTGTACAATATATACACATCTGTATACACATGAATGCACATGTGGAGGCCAGAGGTTGACATTGGATGTTTTCTTCTATAGCTCTGCTATATTTTTGAGACAGGGTCTCTTACTGAACTGAGGTCACCATTTCAGTTAGGCTGATTGGCCAGCAACACCCCCAGGCTCTGTTGGTCTCAGCCCTGCTTTCCCAGCACTTAAGTTACAGACACACAAATCACCACAGCTTGCTTTTATGTGGATGCTAAGGATTTGAACTCAGCTAATTGTATCAGCATAAATTCCAAGTAGAGATGGCTTCTAGTATGATTGCAGTCCCCTTAAAAACAGAGAGACCACAGACAACACTCCACAGACAAAGAGCTTACTCTGAGGTAACCAGAAAGACTGCAGCCAGGATACAATTAACTGTCTACCATGGTAGAGCTACAAGCTGACCATGTAAATGTGAGAGCCCAGAGCTTAGTATAAATAACATTGCTTGAGACATCTGTAAAGTCATAACAGTAATGCAGACCAAGAGACCAAACCTAACAGACAGTCAAGGCCATAGGCAGAACAAGAGGTAGACTTCAGAGGAGTCTTCAAGCAGCCTAAATTAAGTAATCAGTACATAAACAGCACACGGCATCCTCTCACTGGCCCTGGGGTACAAGCACAGAGCAAGTAGACCTCCATTGGTTGTGGACATTATAGCCCTGAGAATTAATTCATCTCAACAGACTTTGTCACCTCAACATTTGTCCAGTGTTCCTATCAAATCCTGAAACAAAATTCAATATTCTTTTTTCCTTCCCTTGGAAGCCTTTCTAACTCAGGGTTTTTTCTCATTCTTCCCCAATTCCTCATTTTTCTTCAACTTCTCATTTTCTCCAAACTTCTTACTTTTCTGCAATAATTCAAAGCTCTGCTTTGAGTACTCTCATCATGAATTTTCTTTGTTGTGAGACTTGGAGCCACTGCTCCAGGATGACCTCTGGTGTCTATGAATGTCTGGCACCTCTGTCTCCTAGGTCATGTCTAAGTGAGCCTAGAAAGATGCTGTCACCCTCAAGTAACTGCTGTGATAACTATGATTATTAAAAAGTAATAGAATGCCTATAGTCCTCATTTTTCTTTTTTCTAAGAACAGTTTTACAAGAGTTAAATATCTTCATAATACAGCTGACTTGTGAATCAGTCAAATGAAACTTAGCCTCTAGACTATCTCCCAGATATTCAAGCTTAGTTAATGAGCCTATGTTTGTTAAGATCTTTGGTTGCAAGAAGCAGCAGTTTATGTCCCTAATATTGACCACAACAGTCTAACAAAATGGGGATTTATCCCTCTCCAACAAGGTTATGAGCATAACCAGTTCTGAAGAACTAAAAGTAATAGCTTAAAAAATTGCCAGTTTTCAAGAAGGACAAAAGTCTGAGTGGTTGATGACGACACTACAATATAAAGTAAAAAAATAGTTAAATTGAGAAAAATGAAATTCATAATCCATATGAGACAAATTTTTATTCCTGTATTTATAAAAAAAGACACAACAAAAGCAGCACCACTCTTGCCTGTTCAGTCACATGCATGCTCACATTTTGATGCTTTTCCTCCTTTGTTAACAGAAAATCATATGAACAAAACCTTCCACCAAAGCGATATCTATGCTAAAGATTCTACAAGGCTGATTGACTGTTAGTACACATATTATAGACCTGAAATGTTGGCACATCACGAACCAAATTACACTGAGCTAACTTTAGTCCCCATAACAGCTATTCATCGCTGACTTCTATAACTGACCTAATATCTTTTCAATGATCAAGTTGTCTGTGTGAACAGACTGCTGGCTTCTACCAACTCAAAAGCTAAGAATGTCATCAGATAACATCTAAAAATACAATCACAGTTTTTCTTGTATATTAATTGTTTTTTCATTGCTGTGACAAAATGCTTAAGCAACTTAAGGAAGGAGCCGTCTGTATTGGCTTAAGTTCAAGGGAGAGTTAGCCTATTATGGTGGAGAAATCGTAAGGGCAAGAGTATGAGACACTTGATCATAATGCATCCACAGTCAGCAAGCAGAATGGGATGAATGCTGATCTTCATCTCACTCCCTCCTTTTTAGTAAGTCTAGGACCCTACCCCATGGGATGGTACTGCTCACTCCCTCCTTTTCATTCAGTCTAGATAAAATGTTCCATGAAACTCAGGAACCCTCTCAAGTACTGGAGAGCTAAAACTTAAACTATCCCCCCAAAGCCCCTCCCCATAATAGAAGCAGTAGACAGCTGCTAGGTAAGGAGACTCTCCCACCAGCCCAGCTGTCTGGAAAAGATAATTAGTGGAAATGCCTGAAAGTCATGCAGAGAACTCGAGGGTTGAAACTTCTTTGAGCTATCATTGATGCTGGGATGGACTTTTAGGTGCTGTATCTGCCTTTTAGTCTTTCATGCTCCTGAAAGCAACCCCAAAAGATTCATTGGTTTGCCACATTGGATTTAGCATAATCCTTAACTTTGACCCATTGTTGGTTCCCAAGCTGGGATGAATAGATGTTCCCATTGCATCTGCCCAAGGAAAGTCCCACACAATCCATGCCAGAGCTTAGTCTCTTGGTTGATTTTAGATCCTGCCAACCTGAAAATATTAAGCTTCTTGTCCTGATTTCCTGTAATCCATTTACCCTATACTCAAACCAATATCTTTGGAAAATGCCTTGATTTGTAACTTTCATTTTGTTCTGCTATTAAAAAGCTCATTGGAACATTTTATTTAGGTTCATATGAATTAACCTGTGCTTTGAGGCCATGATCACTCATATTTAATTCATATTTAGATCAGAAAAAATTGAATCTTAGAACTTTTGAAGTGAAGGCTATGCTTTATATTGATATCCACCAACATTTACTAGAGTAATTGATTTCACTGTTTTACGGAAATAAAAACCATCTCACATCTGGAGAAAAACTGAAATCATAATTTAGAAATTCATTTTTGCTAAAATGTAAGGTCTATATTCAAGAAATCTAAAGGCTGAGGAACCAATTTAAGAAGAAACTTACTGGCAAAATTTACTCAAATAATAATATTAACAATTAACTAAGACAAATTAAAAGAGTAAAAATAGAAGAGAACAGAATGATGCTCAAACAAACAAACAAACAGTAATAACAACAATACAAAACATAGTGACACAAATCTAAGGGCTAAGATAGGTGAAATCCAAAATAAAACTTCCTTCAGTATGTGAATTCCAATGCTAATGGGAGCTGGAATTTCACTAGGTGTGCACTTCTAAAGTGAGGGCATTGACTAAAGGAATGAGACCCTGAAAATTGGAATGAGATATACAGAAAAATCCTGAGGAAGCTGGTGACATTGAATCCCTATATCCTGATGACTCTTCTTTGCCCATAGAAGTAGCATCTCAGAACTACTTCACCTCATATCCCCATGGAGCCCAGGATAGCTTCTAGTCACTTTCTAGCTAAAGTCAAGGTGGGCACAGTTATCAAAGTGGGCTCAGTGACAACCATAATAGTTTAATTCACACACTGCTAGGTCATTGGCTACTGGTCATGTTGTTTCTAGAAGCAAAACAAATTCCAGATACATTATATCTATTCTCAGACAAATTAACCATGATGCTAGAGGCAGATACCTTCCCTGTCTCAATCTACTATGCCCAAGAGACAAATTCCTTGTATGAAGATGGCTAGCAGGAAACATTGTCCATGGATATGAGAAAAAGTTAAGGACACCATTGCAAGGTGGACATAACTTCCAAACATATTTATATGTGCATTTTATTCCCATAAGCCTAAACTAGTAAAAGGATTATTCCTTAATTTTGGGCTCTGCTCTTTAGTAAAACCTTTTAACATTCACAGATTGTAGACTCTCTGGCTCTTCTTTTAGTTCAGAAAAAATATAAAAACAGCAAGTGTCTCAATAGATGAATGTAACTCAGAAAACTAGATCATGGAGGCAGGAACCCAAATGTCTGTCTATCAAGTTTTCAGCATTAAGTTGATGACATAATAAGATGTAGCAAAAAAAAAAAAACTAGTAGTTAAGAGTAACTGAACCATATTGGTGACAAACAATACTGTCACTGACAGCATTTTTCTCATTTTCATATAAAGAATAGTTATACTACAGTAGAGATGTATTAGTGTAACTGCCTAAAGTTAATTAACCCTTCTAAAGGTAATGGAAGGTGGTGTAGGAGGTTCTTCTGTATTTGTGTTGCTTTCATTGGTGAATAAAGAAACTGCCTTGGCTTTTTGATAGGGCAGAAATCAGGTACGCAGAGTAGACAGAACAGAATGCTGGGAAGAAGGGCAGTGTGGCAGACGCCATGAAGCTCCTGCCTGAGACTGCCACTGCCACTGGTTAGAATCTTTCCCGGTAAGCCATGACCTCATGGTGATACACAGATTGCTGGAAATGGATTAAATCAGGATGTGAGAGTTGGCCAAGAAGAGGCTAGATAAAATGGGCAAGGCAGTAATTTAATTAACACAATTTCTGTATGGTTATTTCGGGTATAAGCTAGCCAGGCAGTAGGACGTGGCTCGCTCACCTCTTACTACAGATTGGTGCCTCAACGTGGTTAACTAACTCCACGTAAAACCTGAGAGTGCTTTAAAAGAAATTCTAGACACACAGAAAAAACAGAGTTTAACACAACTTTTTGCCATTTTCTGGCGGGGTGCCACAGAGAATTTCCTCACTCAGCAGCCACAACATTAAAAAAGCCGTGGTGGTTTTAAAATGCCAGCTTTCTGGGCTATGCTGCCAGCACCATCTCTGGCTCCTGCTGGAGACAGAGCATTTGGACAGGGTTTGTAAGTAAAGTGCTACAGCTTGCTTGATGGCAATGTGGACTGCTGTGTACCTGTGCACCAAATGGCTCTGAGGCAGGAGTGGCTCTCCCATGCTGAACTGTGCTGATCACAGGCAGGAACTATCGTAATTATCATAATAACAGCACAATTAAGGTTTAGACTGGGCAGGAAACAGGTGGTACTGTATTACCACTACATGGCACAACTTAAGTTTTTAAGAAGTACTTAGCATTTTAAAAGCTCTTCAAGACAGTAAAGAATTACAGATTCACAACAGGACAGATTCAGACATAAAAGACCTCTAAATGGGTCACACTGTTGAATAAAGGTACGTAGTAGGCTTAAAAGAGAAAAGAAATAAAGAGTATAGAGAGATGCTTTTTTTAAAAAAGGGTAAATTCTTTGAAGAGATAGAGTATAGATAGTCATAGATTAAAAAGAAATAAGCCACATAAAAATGGAAAATTCACAGAATGTCTGGATTATGTATTTTATTGTGTTTTCTTTAAATTTTTGACTGTGAAGGAGATAACTGCAGAGAAACATTTCATTGTGTGTGCTGCTAAGCCAAACCAGATTGCTTCTAGACCAATATGGTATGATAGACCACACCCTCCTGAAAGGTCACCATGAACACCTTCAGAAAATTACACCACTGAACTGGTGACTGAGATGAACCTAGCACATAGGATACACCATAAAAGACCTGATTAACAGCACCCCCATTCAGCACGAAGCAGTTTGGAGAGAAATAACTGTGCCCATATTCCTAAATATTGTTTAAAATGTTCTTTTACATTTAAAGGGGGATATGATATAGATATGAATAATTTACATTGGTGTAAATTTTACTTTATTGATATAAATTTAAGGTCAATTTTGTTATATGTATATGTATTTATGATCTTGATTAAGGTATTATGATTGTGTAGTTCATTTAAAATATAGGTTGTTAATGGATAATCATTGATAATAGTCAAGCTTGTAGTCATGTTAGTTAGATTTTCTAGATATATAGAGATATATTTCAGTTAGATAGATATTCTTCATATCTTTCAAAGACTACAGAATATGGCATTTAAAATGTTTTAATAACTTAGGGCTTTTCATGACAACAAGACACATCTGTTCCAGGCAGCACCAGCTACTTCAAGAGGAAGATGGGCATCGAAGAGGCTCCTTATGGAGTTTGATAGCCATTTGGGCAAGAAACTGCTCTTGCCTGGACTGCTTCTCTGGACATGCAGTAACCACAGAGAGGTGACTGCTGAACTTGCCTAAAGGTGAGATGATCCTTCGGGGTTCCTGATTCATGAAAGAGTCTAGGAGACATTCTGTAGGATACAGAAAAAAATGACTGAACTGTCTTTAAAATTTTCTATTTCATAGAAGTGTCAGCTGAATACTGTGGGCCTGTAGGCTGATGCCCCAACGGTACAGAGGAGCTTTGGGTGGCTGTACAGCCAGCGAGATGTCTCTGTCATTTCTAGAGTTTTGGAAGTTGCTTAGTTCTTGTTTACTTACATAATATTATATCCTTCTGGAGTCTTTGATGGAATTAAAGAATAGATAGTTATAGTTTTCCATTGTTATAATAAAAGATAAAGTAGATGCACATATTATAACTGTAATTCTTACTTGATAACTGTTTTGTTATATGTAATTTTACTATGTTAAAGTGAAAGCCTTTCTTTTTTGTTTCAACATAAAAGAGGAAATGGTGTAGGAGGTTCTTCAGTATATGTGTTGCTTTCATTGGTGAATAAAGAAATTGCCTTGGCTCTTTGATAGGGCAGAAATTAGGTATGCCGGGTAGACAGAATGGAATGCTGGGAAGAAGGACAGTGTGGCAGACGCCATGAAGCTCCTGCCTGAGACTGCCACTGCCACTGGTTAGAATCTTTCCCAGTAAGCCATGACCTCATGGTGATACACAGATTGCTGGAAATGGATTAAATCAGGATGTGAGAGTTGGCCAAGAAGAGGCTATATATAATGGACAAGGCAATAATTTAATTAATACAATTTCTGTGTGGATATTTAGGGTATAAACTATCCGGGCAGCCAAGCAGCCGGGAGCCAGGCAGCGGGACACAGCCTGCTTGCCTCATTATTACAGGAAGGAAAACATTTATTTCTTAGTGCATTCCTTTATGGTACATGCAACCCAGCAAAACAACAGCATGGAATGTGAAATGTGTTTAGCTCTGAGACCTTGTCCATACATGTAGGCATTATTTTATGCTGAATACTTTTTAAAAGGAAAAATTTCCTGAATCAAAGAAGACATGATGTCTATAAAAAATATCTGACCAAATTAAACAACCAGGCTTCCAGATAGTGCATTATTTTACACAGTAATCATCTGTTGCAAGAGGCACATGGGCTGCGTTCCCGGCACCATGTTCCCAGCACAGGGCTCCTTGTTCTGTCCCGCCCGGCTCCCGGTGCTCGAAATAATTACAAGGAAACTATGTTCATTAAAATACTGCCTGACCCATTATCTCTAGCCCCTTATTGGATAACTCTCACATCTTGATTAACCCATTTCCATTCATGTGTATCACCACTTGACTGTGGCTTACTGGCATGAGTCTAACCAGTGTCCATCTTGGGCCAGAGAAGCATGGCATCTGCCACACTGCCTGCTCTCTCACAGCATTCCATTCTGTCTACTCCACCCACCTAAGGGCTGCCCTATCAAAAGACCAAGGCAGTTTTCTTTATTTAACCAATGAAAGTAACACAAATACAGAAGACCCTCCTACACCAATCATCTCACTAAATTACATAATTGATAAAAATATTTGAAAACCTTAACTCTCAGAAACTATTTAATATAATATATATTATGTATTTTCAGAAATGTATGAAATTTATTTTTATTGCAGAGGTGATTTGTTTTTCAGTTAATCCATTTGAAGGCACTTTAGCTCTCATTTGATTGGCATCAGAGGAATCTGTTTTTCTGACCTAGTTAGAGAAGGCATGCTACAAAAAGAAAAAGATAATAAAGAGTTGGTTTCACAGTGATGTGCTAGACCAAGCAGGTACTGGCTCATGAATGTTAATTGTTACATTTTGAGCAGATCTATGAGCCTGAACTTAAGCAGAACATTTCTAAAACAAAAATTAGAAAAGAATTTCTTCAACCCTGGGTATATTCCTTCATGCCCTCTGTGATAAAGACAAAGGTGTGCCTCTTACCACTTCTACCAATCAGACAGGAAAGTTCTAGGCAAGATAAATAAGCAAATGCAACAAAAAGCTGAATTGCAAATGGACAAGCAAAATTTAATTTACCAAATTCTCTTATTTTCTGCAATGTTACAAATTTTCAATTTTCTTTGTTTTTTTATTATTAAAAACAATTTTCAAATTTAAGTATGGCTTTATCATATAATCATTTCTTTTATTATTTGAGATTATAAAGTAATTATATCATTTCTCCCTTCACTTTTCTCCATACATACAAACCTTCTGATATATTCCTCCTTTCTCTCTTTCAAATTCATGGGCCCTTTTTGTTTAATTGCATATATATGTGTATATGTATGTATATGTGTGTGTGTATACCTAAATACAACCTGATAAGTCTGCCTAATTTTAGTTGTTTGTATCTTTTCAGGGCTGACCATTTGGTATTAGGTAACCAGTTTGTGTTCTTTTTCCTGTAGAAGACTATTTCTCCCACTCTCACTATCTCTCAGCTGCCTGTAGTTCTTTGTGTATGATTAAGGTCTCCTGGGTTTGTCCCCATCCACTTAAACATATCTATTGTCATTGTCCTTGTTCAGCTCATGTTTAGACAGTCATGTTGGGGGAACATTATTAGTGAAGTTTTTTACATTCCCAGGAGATACAGTCTCATAGCACATTCCCTGATCCTCTGACTCTTTCAATCTTTCAGCTCCCTCTTCTGTCTGCAGTGACCCTTGAGCCTTAGGTGCAGAAGCTGTAGATATATCAACCAGGATTGAGCTCCACAACTCTGCATTTTGATTGGTTGTGGGTTTTTTTTAACAGTATTCTTCTCCTGCCAAGAGAATAGATTGTTGTTGGGGAATTTCCTGGTCTGGTAAAGTGGCAGTTGTAGATTGTCCTCCAAGTTCATTTAGCAATAGATATTTTTCTAGGTTTCCACACCAGAAATGATTTCCCTCTACAATGGGTATTAAGTCCAATTACAGAGCAGTTGGTTACCACTAAGGTATGCCTGCCACTACTGCACCTTTAGAATTATCATGTCATGCTGCACATTGTTGTGGTTCAGAGGCATCATAGATGGGTAGGTAGGTAGGACTATTGAAAGGAGGCTGCTAGTTAGTTCTTGGATGCTTAGCCCCAAAATAATCACACAAAACTATATTAATTAAATCACTGCTTGACCCATTAGCTTTAGCTTCTTATTAGCTAACTCTTACATCTTAATTTAACCCATCTCCATTAATCTGTGCATCACCACGAAGTCGTGGCCTACCAGCAAAGTTTTAGCACGTCTGTCTCCATGCACAGCTCCATGGCTTCTCCTCTGATTCTGCCTTCCTTCTTCCAGCATTCAGTTTAGTTTTCCCAGCCTAACTCTGTTCCTCTATAGCTCTTCAATAGGCCCAAAGTCATTCCTTTATTAACCAATGATATTCACAGCATACAGAGGGAAAGCCCACATCACCTCCCCTTTTCTGTTTAAATAAAAAGGAAGGTTTTAACTTTAACATAGTAAAATTACATATAACAAAACAGGTATCAAGCAAGAATTACAGTTATAATATGTGTATCTACTTTATCTTTTATCATATCTAAGGAAATCTATAACTATTTAGCTGTTCTTCAACTATATCAAAGACTCCAGAAGGATATAATATTACCTAAGTACACAAGAAGTGCATTATAAGAAACTTCCAAAACTCTAGAATTAACAGAGACATCTCATGCCTTGACAGCCACCCAAAGTTCTTTGTACCTTTGGGGCATCCATCTTCAGACTACAGGCCCATAGTATCCAGCAGACCTTTACATAAAGCAGGAAATTTCAAAAACAGTTCTGCCTATATTGACAGTCTATCAGTAATTTTCTTCTGTGTCCCACAGAATGTCTAGCAGACTCTTTCATGAAGCAGAAACTCTGAAGGATACCTCACCTTCTTTAGGCAACTTAAGCAGTCATTTTTCTGTGGGTCCTGAATGTCCAGTTTATAAAGCAGTCCAGGCAAGAGAAGTTTCTTGCCCAAATGGCTAACCAACTCCATAGGGAATCTCTTCAATGCCCATCTTCCTCTTGAAGCAATTGGTGCTGCCAGGAGGATATGTGTCTCAGTGAAGGGAAAGGTCCTAAATTCTTAAAACATTTAAATGCCATATTCTGTAGTCTTTGAAAGGTTTGAAGAATGCCTATCCATCTGAAATATATCTCTGTACATCTAGAAAATCTAACTAACATGACTACAAGCTTGACTATTATAGATGATTATCTATTAACTTATATTTCTTAATTATACATTACATTTTTTAAATGAGCTGCACAAACACAATACCTTAATCAAGAGCAGAAACATAAGTATAAAATTGACCTTAAATTTGTATCAATAAACCAAGATCCATACCCATGCAAATATCTACAGCATATCCCCCTTTAAATGTAAAAAACATTTGTGAACAATATTTGGGAATTTGGGCATAGTTCTCGAGACTACTTCCTGCTGACTGGGGGTGCTGTTAGTTAGGTCTTTTATGGTGTATCCTGTGTGCTAGGTTCATCTCAGTCAGCAGTTGGACAAAGTAATTTTGGGGGGTGTTCACAGCAACCTTTCACTGGGTCTTGATGCATCAAACCACATTAGTTTAGAAGCAATCCACAAGTTCTCATCCTCTGTGGAAACAAAAGAAAAACCTCTTTTCCAAAGCAACATATCCTTAGACTCAAATTTTAAAGTCAAGGTACCTTTATAATATACATGCTGGTTTAGATTAACAGCCCACACAATGAAATGTCTCTCTGTACTTAGCTCCTTCACAATCAAAATTTAAAGACAACACAATAATATACATAATACAGTCTATCTATATATTTTTCATATGTGTGTGGTATATTTATTTTACTCCTTTTAATCTATGGTTGTCTGTACTCCATTTCTTTAAAGACTTTGTTTTATTTAAAAAAAAAACATTTACTTCTTTTTATTACTCTCTCTACTCTTTTTCTTCTCTCTCCCAAGCCAACATACATTTACCAACACTGTGAACTTTTATGTCTGAATCTGTCCTATTCTGTATTTGTAATTCTTTACTGTCCAGGAGCATGTCTGAAAAGGTTAAGTGCTTCTTAAAAACTTAAATTTTGCCATTGGTAGCAGAAATATGGAAGTTTCTTCTTGCCCTGCCAAGCCCAGCATGGCAGAGCTGCTTGCCACCTCTGAGAGCCATGTACAATGCCCCATCTCTAGGCATACAGCCAGTCCATGTTGCCACCAAACAAGCCATAGCACATTGCTCACAAAATCCATAAGCTTAAATGCAATTTTCCCATCTGGACTTTTAATAATCCCTTCAAAATCCAAAGGCCATTTGACAAAATCCACAAAACTAGACTTAAGAAACCATCTTTTAAGGTGGTTGTCAAGGTTGTCCAAAAGACTCCTCAAATGTTTAGGCTGTTATTGCCCTTGGTTGCCCCATTCCGAAGTTGTAAGGTAAATCCCTATTGCTGAAGACACTATGTACTTCAGACACTGGGCCCAGAAGCCCAGTGTCTTTGAAAGCCTCCTCTCCTTGAAGACTAGTTTTTATGGTGCCCTAGATATTTCTAAAACAATAAGTTGACAATCAAAATTAATCATCACACACTGTTGGAACTAATAAGCATGCTTGGCAATGTTTTATGTAATTTCAGTGTATAAAATTCAATTGTATTTCAATACACCAGCAATTAACAGTCAGAAAATAAAACTGAGACAATTTTCCTACTTTGACTAGCATCAAAATAATTATCTACTTAAGAATTTATTTAACAAAACAAATATAAAGCTAGGCATGTTGATATGTGCTTGTGATCCCAGCACTTGGAGAGTAGAGGCAGGTGGATCAGTATTTCAAGGTTAACTTCAGTTACATAATTAGCTTGAGGCTAGCTTAGGCTACATAAGATCATGTCTCAGAGCCAAACAAAAAATGTAAGTCTTTTGCAATGAAGTATGATACAAAGAAATGAAAGACTAAATATCAAAATTATTTTGTATTCATGAATTAGAAGACTTAATATTATTAATATGTTAATGTTATCCAAAGTAACCCAAGGTTTCAACATAATCTCTGTCAAAATCTGTATACTATGTGTTTAGTTTTATCCAAAGAAATATCTGCATCCTGTTTTTACCTACCGGATGGGAGTTGACCTATATGCACCTAAAATGCCCAACTTAATAGGAATGTCATTATTTACCAGGTACTTTAGTCCCACTTGAGGATCTAACACAATGATTTGTGGTGGGGGCTTGAGGATATGCTATATCAGAGCACCAGAGGAACCAGAGGTATTACCCTGAGCCTCCAAGAGAAACTATAAATTAAAGGTCAGTCATGCAGACAGTATGCAATAAAGTCCTAATAAGAACTGTGCACACCAAAGGTTTAGTGAGCTGCTCTGGTTCTTTTGAGTACTGTCACTGACACATCTTAGCAGAAGGAAACAAATGCTAAGAGACAAGAGTGAGGAAATGACCAGAAGTTTCATGTTTGGCTCACTTCTGGACTCAACTCTACCAATCCCCTTTTTTGGCTGATTCAAATGTCTATCTTTGTGTTATAATAAGACTATAATCCTAAGTCTGAAATTTTCCTGAGTCCTGTGCATTTACCTCTGAAATGCAATACCTTATTGTGGTATAAGAATCTTCAGTTGCCTGTCTTGAAAAAACCAAAAAAAAAAAATAAAAAAAAGAAAGAAAGAAAAAAAGAATCTTCAGTTGCAAAGCCAGCTGGTGTGACACTCTTAAGTCTACTCATATATATTTTCTTATGTTAGATCAATTAAATCATGGTATAGGACTGGACAATTCTTCTCAACAATGCTTGGTGCCTCATATATTAGTAACTTGAAATTGACCATGGAAAAACATTTGTAATAAAAACCACCAAATTCTTCAAATCCAATCTTAACTATTTTTGTAGTTATCAAACCATTAGTAACACAAATTAAACAAAATTTTGTTATGTCCATTCTGCACTATTACATGGTGAATAATGACAAAAGCTGAGGGAAATATTCTGTTAGTATTCAAAGGTTAGCATTCAGTTCAGTAAGGTGTTGCTGACACCACACACAATGGGGTATATTGGGAATAAGCACCCGCACTGCTTTCACCTCACCTGATCTGTGCAAAACATACACTTATTTATTGACTGAAGTCTTGGCTTTCCTATAGACACAGGAATTCAGAAATATCAACAGCATTCTCAGAGAATCAAGTAGTCATGTGGAAATTATACTGAAGAGCATAAGCTGAGGGTATAAATCAATGGTCAAGATCTTGCCTAGCATGAATTGAACCATGGCTTCTTTAGCCCTAAGGGGCAGAAATACTGCTGGAAAATGGTGTATATTTTATATTACTTGTAAAGTGGGTCTTATACATCTTTAGTAGCACTAGGACCATGAAAGGACCACAAAAACAGGAATCCAAGATAAATGAGCCATAACTGATCTAAGACTTTGCTGAAATCTCTCAACTTATTTTCCCTAACTTCTATTAGGCAACTGTTTTCACCTAACTTAAAATTTGGGGCTCTACATCTTAACTCTGACTCCTGACTCAGGCCTTAGACTAGCATTTATTCTTTGTCCATGGCATTTCATCTAATTATCAGTAGGAATAAAATCATTTTTCTAGCTTTTTTTCTTTAACACGTGACTGATTCTCAAGAATTTTACACATTGCAAAGAATAGAGTTCAACATGGTTCCTACTATATCAGGTGAACTTGTGAACAATTGTAAGCTGATGCCACGTTATGCACAGATCCAGGAAGTTGACCTGCCTGGGGCAGAAAAGGCACAAGGAAAGGACAAACACATGAATGCAGAAAAACTGGGGTTGAGTGGACCAGTGTCTCCGATGGAGAATCCTCAGCATTATAGAAGTTCTGCATATTTCTCATATACAATTAAGCATGGAGGTAGAGTTATTGCATACACCTGAATTAAGGAGCCAGGGTTTATGGTACACAGCTAGACAAAGAAGGCAGGCTTAGCCAGTCTTGATAGGAAGCTTCTCTGTAAGAGAAACAGTCTTCAGACCATAAGTATTGGGATTGGGGGCAGGGCTGGGTGGGGGCAGGGGTGGGAATGGGGACAGAGCTGGGCTGCAGTAGACATTTTCTGAATATAGTGTCAACACTCACTCTCAGACCAGAGGAAGACTTTGTCTTCCCTCTGAACTTCACTGTAGAGCAAAGTTTTGCCAGTTTCCCTTAGATCTGTGGATTAGGTGCTTGACATGGCTGACTCACTTCAACAATATATCCACTCAGGACCGCACACACACACATACAGATTTTCCCCTACTTCCCACAAAATGGGTTCTCCCAACCAAAATTCTTTGAACGTCATCCCTAAAATGCTGTAGGTAACTTGTATTACCAGATTCTTGTCTAACTTCCTGCTATCTCAGTCTAAAACACCACCATATTTGCATTCAAAATTAATTTTAATATTTTCTCAAATATGAAATTTCTATGTGCTTTGAAATCATCTTATATTTGTTTTCTTTCTACGGAAAGAACAGTTAAATATATGTCTTTATCCTATAGTTTATACTATTTATTATCCACCCCTCTACTAACATATAATCATTTACACAATCACTTGACTTAGCCTAACGTTTGCATTTATTTAATCCTAAAATAACGTGATAATACTTTGTATTTAGCATATTTATTTCAAGAATCTCAAATGAGCAATGTAATATTGGCTTGCTGTCACTTCAGCAGAGAATAGTATTGGTTCATCTCAATGCACAGGAACATCATTAGGAGATGAAAACTAGCTATAAATGAAAAAAGATTTGTTTGATACCTTGAGGTGGATCAGCAGGCAACAGCACTTACTATGTAAACAAGAGGACCTCAGTGCCCGTGTAAAAAGGCAGGTATAGGTGCATGAACATGCCCATAATCCCAGTGTTACACAGGACAAGAAAGAAGGGTTGCTGGAGTTTGATGCTTTCTAGCCTAGCTTTAGGTTTAGTAAGAGACCCTGTTTCAAAAGTATAATGCAAAGAAAAATAGAGCAACACACCTGACATCCTCCTTTGGTCTTTGTATGTGCACAGGCATACACACATATACACACACAAGTATAAGTACTTGTATAAGTACCAATAGCAAATATCATATTAATACATAAACACAGACTCTCATATACTACACACACAAATGCTTACACCACATAAAAGCATACCATATTCACATGTAACCACATACATACACATATGCACACTGACATACACCACACAGACAGTGCTGATACCACATAAACACACAACATATTCACATGCAAATACACACACTCACATACACATATGCACACTCACACATGAATGCACACTAATATTTTGTTTGTTAAGAAACAATGTGCTTGCGGGAACTGAGATTAAGAGTAATCTACAAAGACTAAAATTGAAGAAACATAGAAGGAATAGGGAAATGGGAAATAATTAATGCCAAGAAAATAGAAGAAGTCTTAATTTTCTGAACATTGACCTCATTAGCATAAAAGAAAGTGTTTTAATGCATTTCTTTATTGCCCTTTAGAAGCAGCCAGTCTTATGTGTGACATTAGAACACATAATGAGGTTAGTATTTAGATACTGAAAGGAGAATAGGTCAAGTTTATCACAAACATGTTTTCATTTTGGTTCACTGTATTTTCTGCCCCAGCCTTTTGCAAAATGGTATGTTCTTCTTTAAAAGAAATGTACCCATGAGAGTATTACATTAACCTTTTATCTCATTTTCCCCTCATCTGGAGGTGAACATCAGTAAATATTGTATACACTGCAGTGAAGAATGTGTATAAACAAAAGGTCTACAGAAGTGGCTAAGAGAGAGAGGAACTTAAATCCATCTCACCTAAAATTCTTTTAGATTTTTACAAAATTCTTACACAGATTCATTCTGGATTACAGTCCTGTGGCTGCCTACAAGAACGCATGATCAGCAATGAAAGCCACTAACACAAACTCATCTGACCTACCCATCAACATCATTTAAGTATCTACTGCTTAGGAGGCTGACTACAGCATTTATCTAATTATTCCTTAGCAAAACAAAGATCAGGAGTCACATATTGGAGTAAGAACCTGAATGATCAGAGAATCAATGGAGAAGCCATTAGTGACCTATCTCATCAGTTCCTCCATCCAAAAGAGCTGAGATCCTCTCTCAGTCCCATCTTACTACTTCTTGTCCCCATCTGTCCATAGTCCTCCAAAACCTCTATGGTTAATTTAAGTCAGCTAGTGGATAGCATTGCCCTCTGATTCAAAACAAACTTTATTGTCAGAATACAAGCAAATTATTACACAACATGTCACCCTTTTTGTCCAAATAAAAATGAAAAATTTTAACTCTCTATATAGTAGAACTATATTCAATAAAAACTAACATCAGCATTATTTGTAATAGCCATAACCTGGAAACAACCTAGATGCCCCTCGACCGAAGAATAGATAAAGAAAATGTGGCACATTTACACATTAGAGTACTACTCAGTGGTAAAAAACAATGACATCTTGAATTTTGCATGCAAATGGATGGAATGAGAAAACACTATCCTGAGTGAGGTAACCCAGACCCAAAAAGATGAATATGGTATGTACTCACTCATAAGTGGATACTAGCTATAAACAAAGGACATTGAGCCCATAGTTCATCATCCTAGAGAAGCTAAGTAATAAGGTGAACCCAAAATAAAACATATATAGATCCACCTGGAAATTGGAAACAGATAAGATCACCTGACAAAATTGGGAGCATGGGGGTGTGTTGCGGGAGCTCCTTTTGCTCCTTCAGCCAAATAGCCTTTGAGATACCAGGCCACTGAAGTGTGGTCTCTTTCTCTTTAAAAAGCAGCGGCAGCCCTCCTCTCACTCTCTCTTGCTTTGGACTCCTTTCCTGGTAGAGGGCTGTTGTCTAAGACTGTGTTCTGTAAGTTTCTTCCCCTCAAATAAATAACACTTTTAATAATAATTCCAAACTGGTGTGGGATTGATTCATACTTTATCTGGCGTCCAACGTTTGGGCAACCCCCCCAACACCAACCTCCCCAAACCCCAACCCCCAGCACAGCTGCCTGCCATTAGCACAGCTTGGCTCAAGCCTGAGCAGCCTGTGCGTGGAGCCAGCAGTAACCTCCACACCTCCCAGGAACCACGGGCACAGACAGTCTCTGCCCACCTGATTTGATCTTTTCTGAGCTGTTTTTAAATCCCTCGCTTACAGCACAAATGCTTAGGCACAGAGCTCACAGTGCTTAGTCACAGAGCTCACAGCACAAGCACAAGCGGTTGCTGACCGACCGCTAAAAACCCCTTGGGACAAAACTCCCTGTGAAGTCCCGGCGGCTCATATAAACACGCTGTTTGAAATCCCCGCCATAATTGAGTGGGAGCATTGCCACAGCAGCATTTGCAGCATGACCCTTTGTCGTAGCACAGGGACACTGGGAGTGCAATTGGCTTCTCTCACAGAAGCTGTGTCATGACCCCCTGCATCACAACTCCTACTCAAGATTCATCATAGTAGTTAAAGGTCTGAAAATTCATGGTATGCTGGATCCATTCATCCATAGGTGCTGATCTAGACCTTAAAAGCCCAATTATCTTTTTGCATTCTAAGTTTGCATTTTCAAAAGCCAGCGATTCAAGAATTAGTCGTCTAGCTTCTGGGTCTGTTACTCCTATGTTCAGAGCCTTAATTAATCTTTGCAAAAAATCAGTATAGGGTTCTCCCTGTCCCTGCCTAACCCTGGTATATGACTCTATCTTTTTCCTTGGTTCTGGAATTCTAGCCAAGGCATTCAAGGCTGCTTTGTGGCATAGGGACAATACTTCTTCATTGCAAAGAGCTTGGACTTGTGGATCAGCATATGCTCCTACACCAAGAATTTGATCATGTGTAACCTCTACACCCTTTTCTCTCCCTTGCTGTTCCAAATGTTTGGATTCTTCTCTGAAATAAATTCCAAACATCAAGGAAGGGCCATCTTCCAACACCACTAAAGTTAACTGGGACAAATCCTGTGATATAGCCCTGACATTAGAAGCCCAAGTCCTTATCATTTCCTTAAGAAATGTAGAGTGCAAGCCATAAGTAACAATGGTGTGCTTAATTTCCTTCAGATCATTCAGTCTTATCAGGCAGGTTTCTCCTAACCCTATAATGGCTCCCTCAATCAAGATATCATTCCTTGTTCTCATCTCTGTCCTTCCTCCATCTTGACTATCCCATTCTTCAAGTTCTCCTCAACCTTCCCCTTCTCCCCTCTTCCTCCTGTTCTACCTTCCCCCTCCCCATGCACCCATGCTAGCTGTTTGGGATCCTCTTTTCTTTGGATGTATACCTTGCTAAGCCTAGATATATTACAAAGGGACTTGGACTTTCCACAAAGAAATGTGCCTTACCCTCTCGTAGGATTAGATGGTGGTGGGATGGGAAGGTGTGGAGGGAATGGGAGGAAGGGAGGGAGTGGGAATTTGGATTGGTATTTTTTTAAAAAACACAAATACAGAAAAACCTCCTACACCATTAAAAATTGAATGATGAGATAATAGATTGGTATTTGTGAGTTATTGTTTATAGACAATTACATTGGATACAAAGTTAAATTATATTGAATATTGTATGCATGCATGCTTCTACCTCTGTTTAAAACATTTTTTATGTATTGATATGTATACTTACCATATTGCAGTGTACATTTCTACCTTTGATTAAGATACTTATATATTGTTTATGTGTTGACATATATATATTTACCATATTGCAGTGTATACTTGTACATAATTTACATTTGGACGTCATTGTACTTATTTATTGAACAGTTGTTTATTGTCTTAGTCTTTAAGTTAGATAGGTATTAATAATTATAGATAAGTAGTCATCTATGTTTGTCATATTTATAGCTAGACTAATCATGTTTTTTAGATATGTAGAGATTATATTCTGTATAAATAGATAATATTCAGCCTCTTCAAAGAGCCGTAGAAAATGGCACTTAATCTAATTTATAGTTCTGTGGTAGCGAGACACAATTGCTCTTGGAAACACCGATCTATTCCCGAGAGATTGTTGAGCACCAAAGACACTCCACTTGGAGCTTGTCTTCTTCTTGGCAAAACCGGCCTTTGGGCAAGAAACTACCCATACCTCAACTACTGACAAAATACATAGTATCCAGAAATGGGTAGGCAGAACTGTCAAATCTTGCCAAGACAGGGTAAGACAGTTTTGGAAATTTTCTTGCCTTTAAAAATAATCTGTCACAGGTGGATCTCTGTGAGTTCGAGCGCAGCCTGGTCTACAAAAGCTAGTTCCAGGATAGGCTCCAAAGCTACAGAGAAACCCTGTCTCGAAAAACAAAACAAAACAAAAAAATCTGTCAGTTATTCTAGGCCTTAGCCAAATTTGGTTGTTTCAACACTGCAAATGTGACTTTGGGTGATTGCCCAGGTAGCCAGTTGTCTCTGTGATTTGCTACATGTTTTGGAAGTTGTTTGATTGCACTTCCTAATTACTCAGGTAACATTATTTCCCTTCTCGGATCTTTGATGGGGTTGAAGACTAGATAAATGTAGTTACTTTCCTCTCATGACTTGGCCAACTTATTTATTATACAAGACTCAAGCTAGTTAGAATAGGATATTTGTTCTTTTTGTATATAATTTTGTAGTAGGTTTAGAACTCTCTTACTTAAACAAAAGGGGGAGATGCTACAGGAGCTCCTTCTGCTCCTTCAGCCAATAGCCTTTGAGATACCAGCCCACTGGGGTGTGGTCTTTCTCTTTAAAAAGCAGCGGCAGCCCTCCTGTCACTCTTTCTTGCTTCAGACTCCTTTCCTGGTAGAGGGTTGTTGTCTAGGATGGTGTTCTGTAAGTTTTTTCCCCTCAAATGAATAACCCTTTTAATAATAATTCCAAACTGGTGTGGGGTTGATTCGCACTTTAGGGGTGGGGGGGAGAAGGGAGGGTAGAAGGAGAAGAGGAGGGGAGAAGGAGAGGGTTGAGGAGAACTTGAGATAATGAGATAGTGGAGATGGAGGAAGGACAGAGATGAGAGGAAGAAAAGAAATACCTTGATTGAGGGAGCCATTATAGGGTTAGCAGAAACCTGGCTCTAGAGAAATTCCCAGGAATCCTCAAAAATGACCCTGCTTAAGACCATAAGCAATAGAGGAAAGGGATCCCAATCTTGACTTGCCCTGTAGTCAGACTTAATATCTTAAATATTACCATAGACCCTTCATCCAGCAACTGATGGAAACAGAGGCAGAGACCCACATTGGAGCACTGGACTGAGCTCCCAATGTCCAGTTGAAGAGTGGAAGGAATGAGAATATGAGCAAAGAGGTCAAGACCATGATCAGTTCACCCACTGAAATAGTTTACCTGAGCTAGTAAGTGCTCACCAACCCCAGCCAGACAGGGAAGGGACAAGCCTAGGACCAAGCTAATCCTTCTGAATGTGGTTGACAGTTGAATTGCTGGGGCAGACTGAGGGGCAAATGGCAGTGGCACCAGGATTTATCCCTACTGTATGTACTGGGATTTTGGGATCCTATTCTATTTGGATGTATATCTTGCTCAGCCTAGATATGGTAAGGAGGCCTTTTAACCTTCCCCAAAGCAATGTGCCTTACCTTCTCTGCGGATTGGATGGTGTGAGGTGGTAGGGTGTGTGGAGGAAATGGGAGGAGGGGAGGGAGTAAGAACTTGGATTGGTATCTTTTAAAAATCTAATAATTTTTTTAAAAAATGAACAAATATCAGGTAAGAATTATATTCAAAGTATCCAGTTCATTTGTATTTGGCAAATTCAGAGAAAATACTGCATTATGACTCTTATCTTGGTGAGTCCAAAGTTTTGTACCTAATTCACTTTCTATCCTAACCAATTCAAAATTATCCTTTTATGTGTCTTAACCTTATATAGATTTTACCTTGTTTATAAGTTTCTTTTCTAAATTTGTAACTATAACTACCTAGTTTTCAACTCTATTAGAGATCCAAGAAGGATATAATATTGCCTAAGTAAACAGGAAGTATTGAGCAAACAACTTGCAAAACTAAGAAATGACAGAAACAACTAACTGCCTGGAGAATCATCTGTAATGTTGGGGCAACCATATTAGGCATACAGGTCTAATGTTGTGGGACAATGGTCTGTACCCTGTCAATTATATTTTAAATAAACGCTGATTGGCCAGTAGCCAGGCAGGAAGTATAGGTGGAGGGACCAGGCAAAAAGTAGAGGCAGGGCAATGAGAACAGGAGAATTCTGGGAAGAGGACACAGTCCATAGTTATGACCCACCCTCAGGGGAAGCAAGATGTGACTGCTTTGCCGAACAAGGTACTGAGCCATGTGGCTAACACAGACAAAAATTATGGGCTAATATAATTTATAAGAATTATCTAATTAAAAAGCCTGAGCTAATGAGCCAATCAGTTTATAACTAATAAAGACCCCTGTGTAATTTCTTTGGGACTTAACGACTGTGGAAACCAGGCAGGACAGAAAACCTCAGACAACAGAATGGTGCCCAATGCGGGGCACTACATCCATATAAAGCCTGACAAAGCTTGAAAAGTAATTCTAGACAAAAAAAAGTATAGAATTAAGCATGGCTTATTGATAGCAGCACTTTCTCAGCTGGGGCAAATGTTCTCAGTCAGTAATAGAGGCTTCCTGACTCAGCATTAGCTGCAATACCCTGCAGCTCTTTTAAGAGGTCCTGTCACAAAACACTTAAATGGTGTTGATAAAAAGCTGACCACATGCTTTTTTTTATTTTCTGAAGGTTTTTTTATTATTTTTCTGTTGTTTTTATTTTTATTTTATTTTTTATTACTTTATGAATAATACCAATCAAAATTTCCATTTCCTCCCCACCTCCCACATCCCTCCTGCTCCCCCATACACCCTCTCCCCATCCCCTCCAGTCCTGAGAGAGGGCAAAGTATCCTGCCCTGAGGGAAGACCAAGGTCCTCACCCCTACATCCAGGCTTAGGAAGGTATGCATCCAAAGAGAATAGGATGCTAAAAAGCCACTACATGCAGTAGAGACAGAGCCCAGTGCCATTATCATTGGCTTCTCAGTCTGCCCCAATTGTCAGCCACATTCAGAGGGTCCAGTTTGATCATATGCTCATTCAGTCTCAGTCCAGCTGGATTTGGTGAGCCCCCATTAGTTCAAGCACACTGTCTCAGTAGGTGGACCAACCCCTCGCGGTCCTGACTTCCTTGTTCATCTTCTCCCTCTTTCTGCTCTTCAACTGGACCTTGGGAGCTCAGTCTAGTGTTCCGATGTGGGTCTCTGTCTCTGTCTCCATCTGTTGCCAGACGAAGGTTCTATGGCGATATTCAAGATAGTCATCAGCCTGATTACGGGACAAGGCCAGTTCAGGCACCCTCTCCTCCACTGCCTAGGGTCCTAGCTGGGGTCATCCCCGTGGACTCCTGGGAACCTCTCCAGAGCCAAGCCTCTTACCAACCCCCAAATGGCTCCCTCAATTAAGATATCTCCTTCCCTGCTCCCATATCCGTCCTTCCTCCATCTCAACCATCCCATTCCCCCAAGCTCTCCCCAACCCTCCCCTTCTCCCCTCTCTCTACCCCTCTCCACTTCCCCTTACCCCACCCCCACCCCCATGCTTCCAACTTTTGCCTGGAGATCTTCTCCGACCAGAGGGGAGGCATGGGAATAATTGAGACAACTCACATGATGTTATCAGGAGAGAGTTCTCAGGGATTCCTCATGAAATCTTGAGTTCACATCCTGAAAAATCACCTACATTTATTCTCCAAACAGCTTTTATACCAAAACGTAAACTGAGGGGCTAATTCATTAGCATTCTGTTTCCTAGGTAGCCAGGAGAATGACTGTGGTCTCATCCACACCTTTCTATACTCATTTTGTCAAGTCTTTTTTCTAAGCGCGCTCTGTCACATAGACTGAATTAACACCTCTTTCCCAGGCAACCTCCCAAAATTACAAAGAAGGAGCAGAGCAACCTTAGCATATCTTGACCCTTTGTTTAGGATGGTTTCAGTTTGTCTCAAAAGGCTAGGTGACCACCTCCTGTATGGCAGGTGCAAACTGTGACCTGAAATTCTGGCCGCCGTACAATGTAGAAATATGGGCCTGTATAATATGTTCCTACACATATCATATTTAAAAATATATATTAATTTCATAACTTTTGAGATAATATTTAAGCCTTAAGAAAAGTTTTAAAGAGTCAAAATAAAACCAAGGAATTTATGAGATTAGTGGCAATAGAATAGTTCCACATTGTGTGCCAGATGTAGCATTTATCTAATTATTCCTTATCAATGAAAAAAATCGGGAATCAGAGAAGTGACAGAGAAGCCACCAGTGACCTCCCATCTCTCCCTTCATCCCAAAAAACTTAGATCCTCTCTAGCTCCACCTTACTACTTCCTGCCTCCTATCTGTCTTCAGTCCTCCAAAACCTCTATGGGCAATGTTTGTCAGCTAGTAGCTAGCTCTACCCTCTGATTCAAAACAAGCTTTATAGTCAGAATGTAATCAAAATATCATATAGCAGTTGACCACAAATGATCAGGTGGTATTTTCTTTGTGAATAGGTTACAACTCTCTATAACACTCTAATCAACATTTTTTGCAGTTGTTTGAGTGAGCAAAAAAAGTCTCAAGCCAAGTTATCCTAGCCAGCCAGCCTGGACCAGTCCACAGGGAACACTTATAACTGTGCCTCTCCAGCACAAAATTGAGACGTGGCATCCTTTGAACCCATCTAAATGATTTAGATCTTATTTGGGGTGCTAGGATTACACATGTTTTCTCAAAGCTTCTTGCTCAGTACCAGAAGCCAAAGAACTGTGAAAGCAAGGCTGCTGATTTTAATTACAATCTTCAACTAGTATTGATACTTATAACTATGTAAGAATTATTTGTTATTCATGAATTGACAAAAACAGTCTCTTGAAATTTTAACAAGCAGCAAAACTTGGGAGCTATCTTGACGGACAAGGTTATTTATCTAACACTGAGGTGCTGATAACTCTTGAACAATGTTTCCTGGACAAGAGTTGTTGGCTTTTACTTTTCTTTTTTCCTTTTGTTTTTAATTGAAAATCACTTATTTTTTATATAGTATATTCTGATCATGGTTTCCTCTCCCTCATCTCCTCCCAGATCCTCCCCACCTCCCCACCCATCCAACTCCATGCCTTCTTTCTCTCTTTAGAAAATAAAGGCAGCAGAAATGTGCACACACATACATACACACACAAGCAAAACCCATAAAAACACAAAATCAGAAACCATAACGTACAAGCAAAGTAAGTTTTTTGAAAATTCCTGAATGAACAGCAATATGAAATGAAATAAGAAAAAATAAATAAATAATCTCCAAAATTGCCTTTGAGTTCATTTTGTGTTGGCATCTACTTCTGGGTGTGGGGCCTGCCTGTAAGTGTGTTTTGTATGTCTAGTGAGACTCCATTGGAGAGAACTAATCTTTCATTTGCAAGCAGTTGCCAATTAGAGATAAGTTCTGGATTAGGGGTTCTAACTTTTCTATACTGAGGAGAAATGTGGATTTTTTTCCTCCCTTTTACAGAATAAACACCCTCAGATATCTTCACATAGCAGATTTGCATGCAGAAAGGTGTGGGTCACCCTTAGGATAAAAACAGCTCTCAGAAAAGTTTTTGACTCAGGAGTTAAGTACCTCTCTTAAATGAGTTTATGTTCTAGAGCCTAGACCAGCTGTTTGTGCAAGGCCGGTAGAGGGGGATCATGTTGGCCTCAGGGGTTTACTGCAGGCAAATTTTCCCTGGAAAATACTGCTGGAGAAAGTGCTGACCAAACAGCATCTGTATTTATACAGTGCGATATTCATTAAAACAGAAAATGCCCACTAAATTTAGTGAGATACTAAGTGACAAACTCAAGAGCAGACCAGAGCAGAAAGTTGGCTAAAATCTGCTCCCAGAGTGTATCAAGAATAATTAGTCAGAGTAACAGCAATAGCTTGTCCCAAGTGACCCTGACAAGAAGATTGTCAAGTATACCTAACAAGAGATCAGTTTGTTTTTTCACTAAAGAACATAGGGAATAGTTCAGATGGGAGAATTATAAGCAAAAATGGAAACAATTGCACCTAAACAGAGGATACATTATTGATAGTCCAAGGGACCTTGATAAGAGTAATCATTTATTATCTTATGTTTTCTATGACTCTTACAGAAAATGTGGGCAAATGGTATTCCCAAGCCCTGTTTGTGGAATAGGCAGTCATTCTTTGTGTATATTAGACTAGTTAAATCTTATATTTGAGTGAATGTGACTGACTTCCTTCCTTAATTTATACATAACAGAAATAGAGACTGAGGAAAAGGAACTTTCCCAAGGTCATAAATTTAAAGGAATGTTTTCACTTTTCTCAAAAAGCAAACTCTTACTGTTCTCTGTGTGCAGCACTAAATGTTAGCAACTATGATGAAGGGCTTGCTGAAAGGACAGGATTGGGAGCCCCACCCAAAGTCTGATGAATTTAATCAGCATCCAAACAAAAGCCACTGTGATGCACAGCGAACTTTATCAAGCACTGTCCCAGGTTGTGTTGTGCTGCCTCCTTCATATGAACCATCTTGTAAGTTGTGATTTGGAAGGTGGGTCTAAAGAAAAGAGCATCTACGTGGGAGAGGAGAGGCAATAAAAAATAAATTTTAGAGAGCTTGAGATACATCAGGAAAATGAAAGAAAAAGTAAAGAATAGGAGTGAAATAAGCCCTCTGTACACTGTAAAGACTTGTTGCTGTGATCAGCTTAATAAACAAGCTGATGAACCAATAGCTAGGTTAGGTGGGAGAGCCAAACTGGGGATGCTGGGAAGGGGAAGGACAGAGTCTGGAGCACCAGCAGAGAGACACAGAGAGAAACAAGATAGGCATGCCATACTGAGAAAAGGTACCAGTCCATGTGGCAAGGCATAGATAAGAAATATGGGTTAATTTAAACATGAGAGTTAGCTAATAACAAGCCTGAGCCATTGGTTGAGTATTTACAATTAATATTAAGCTTCTGAATGGTTATTTGGGAGCAGTTTGTGGGACAGAAACTTCTACCTATAGCGGAGTTTTGAGCCAAGCTTTGAAACAAGTAAGAGATTCTTGATCTGGAAAAAGATAGAAAAATATGAAAGGAAGGGACTAGAAATAAATTTCCCCTTTCTTTTCAGTTTTTTCTGCAGGTTTTATCACTGGGAATTAGAGTGGATTTGGGGGCTGGAGAGATGGCTCAGTGGGTAATGTGACCTGAGTTCAGATTCCCCAGCACCTACATAAAATGTGGGTGCATGGAGGCACTTCACTACTAGACTTTAAGAACCAAGGACAAGTAAATATTAGCTTTGATGTGACATGAGTCACATCAGAGCACAATCTCTATTTATTTGCTAAAATATGTAGCTAAGGTACAGAATGATAATCCTCAAATGTCAGGCCAGCACAGAAAAATCCTGCCATTATACTTAGTATAACATCAGTTGCAAGAGAGTCCTAATTGTTGAAAGCTAGATAAACAATGTGTGGGAGCTTCATTTATATTTAGCTAATTAAAATCTCAAAGTCTAACAAACAACAGAATAACCCTTACGGAAAAAGAGGCTACAAAGGCCATCTATTACAGTCACGCATGTGGTAACTGCCTCATCAAGGTGAACTTTTTCATTGCTCCATCCCAGAATCTAGACACATACTTGACATTAGATGACTACTTAGTAGGCATTATTTGAACGAAGGAATAAATCCCTTGAAGTTGTCTTTCTTCTATATTCATGATTTGTTGGGGAAGGTAATACACATATCAGAAGTTCTTTTTTTTTTTTTTTTTTGGTTTTTCAAGGCGGGGTTTCACTGTAGCTTTGGAGCCTGTCCTGGAACTAGCTCTTGTAGACCAGGCTGGCCTCGAACTCACAGAGATCCACCTGCCTCTGCCTCCCAAGTGCTGGGATTAAATGCATGCGCCACCATTGCCCAGCCAGAAGTTCCATCTCTATGCACTGCAAATTCTACCATTCTACCTTCCCATAATTCATATCTAATCACTCTGGTTCTGGACAGAAAAAAAAATTCCTCTCCTAAATGACCACCCTTTAGCTATGTCATTACAACACCTACATAATCCACACATATATTGTTTTGGAGTTGCATTTATCTCTCTGAAAAACACAGGGTTGCCTTGTGATGATGATGTTAGATTGTCAAGGCAGCTTAAAGAAACAGAAGACAGAAAGAGACCACAGTCTGGCCTTCGAGAGATGGGATTGTGTTTATTAGCACACATAGTGTGGGACAGCCTCTCTCCCGAAGGAAACTGTGGTGTCTTCTGGAGGGGAGATGGCTGTGACCCTTTATAGGGATGGGGTGAGGGGCTTGGAAATGTGGAAATTATTGCAGTTGTGGGGGCTACATGTAGCTCTGCAGTCTTTCCTGGAATTGCTTGCCAAAGGTAAAACAGGCTAACTTGGCAGACAGGCTACCCCAACAGACATTCCTTTCTGGGTTAACCCTGGCCATCTGTAATCTCATAGGAATCCTGTTTTACAACCAAGGAACAGTATCACTGGGGATGAAGTTCATAGTCAATTTCCCCACAAATCTTCTATGACTTCTCTATGGCTGCCTCAAAACTTGATGTAATATGTATTCAAACCTCAATCCAGAAGATTGAGGCCCGTAGGCTCCATGATGAAGAGTTCTAGTTGCTCAGTATACAGTAGGGGTGGAGGACAAACATAACTTGCCAGGGGAAAGGTATTTTAAGATAATTTTCTTAAAAGGTTGTCCAGCTCCATTATTCACTTTCTTCCTTAGACACATTACAAAAAACTCTTCTATTCTTGTTCCCATGTTCCACTCATAGGGAAGTGTGTAATGATTGGTTCTGTATGTGTGGCTAACTGGAAGGGGGATCCACAGGGTTTTCCCATAGAATCAATTTGGCCTCACACTGAAGCCCATTATTTCTGCAGACAGATACCTGACCTTCACAGAACCTTAAAACACTCATATTTCTGCCTAAAATCACAAAGCTATTTCGCCCAAGATCCTTGGTATTGCTGAGAGAAAATAGAATCAGCCGTATGCCCCAGGAAGATTTTAAAATGAACCTGAGGGAGAGAAGACTTGATGGTAGAGGTCAAGAAATGGAGAGGAAGGAAAAGTGATGGAGGAAGATGGATCAATGGAACAGAAAGAAAAGACTTTCAGACTCTAAGAAGGAGGTAATATTAGAAGAGGAGGTGAAGAGCAACCACCCAAGAAAAACAGAAGAGTAATGGAGCCTTCAACAGAGACTGGGGGAGGGTGGAGCAGACAGACAAATAGAAGTCTAAAAGCTATAGGAAATACTAATGTATTTCCCAACCTTAATATGAAATCAGCACTGGTAGCCTAGAGAAAAGTGTAAGAGAAACGTTGATGGCTACAGCATGAAGAATCTTGAAAAACCAGAAGACCCACATAAACCATCTCTCTAATCCTCTATTTTATAGACAAGAATTTTGAGATATAGACAGTGGTGTGGGAGAATTGTCTGTATTCTGTCAATCATGCTTTAAATAAATGCTGATTGGCCAGGCAAGACATATAGGCAGGTCAACCAGGCAGGAAGTAGAGGCGGGGCGAGGAGAACAGGAGAATTCTGGGAAGAAAGAAGCTCTTCCCGGGACTCCTGCCCAGACCACCGGAGAAGCAGGATGTGACCTGCCCCGCTGAGAAAGGTACTGAGCCATGTGGCTAACATAGATAAGAATAATGGGTTATTATAAGCTACAAGAGCTAATAAGAAACCTGAGCTAATGGGCCAATCAGTTTATATCTAATGTAGACTCTGGGTGATTCTCTTTGGGACCTAATGACTGAAGGACCTGGTGGGAGGACAGAAACCAACCAGGCCCTCATGTTACAGACAGGGGAAGTTTCTTAATTCAGCCAGCAGCTGCTTGATCCCAGTGCAGAGATAATAAATAAAAATAATAGAGACAATAATAAAAGCTTTTGTTGACAGAATTTACAGTCTTCTTCTTGCCTTCTGAAAATGGCCAAAGCTATGTGCTGAGCCTAAATTAAAATTATTTTATAAAATAAACTGCAGCCAGATCGGTGAGTAACTTACTGCTTGGAACCAGATGTTCCAAGATGAACCAGATGTTCTACAGTTGTGATATAGGAAGTAGATAAAAAGAACAAATACCACCTTTTGTTTTCTGTGTTCTGAAACCAACAGAATATCCCATAAATAAGGGCTGCATCAAAGTAGAAACAGTTCTGAAATAAGCAATAATTTCCCTTTCCTTGATCTTAAGTTAGTCCACTAACCATTAAGGCTTCTAAATATGATGTCTCAATGGGATTCAACTAATGACATTTTTCTACTTCAAGATAAGCATCTCTCTGCCACGCTAGGAAATCTTGCTCACTCTATTCAGGGAAATTGAGGTTGGATAAGACATAAGCCTCCTTTGGAACATTTTCTTCATGAAGCATATTTTAAATGAAGCTTAGTCACAAGGTTCAGTATCGGCGTGGTCACGCATAGGTATAGCTCCTGCTCAGATATTCCTTTGAACAAAGGTTTCTTTGAGCCTAATCAGAAATCTGAATACAGAATTAAATTTTGCCTTAGTAGTCAAGCAGAGAAAGGTTGCAGTTGAAGCACAAGTTGAGATAAACATCTTCTTAATCCATAAGCATTTGCAGAATTTCTCACCCAAGAGATAGGTGTCAACTTCTAAGGGGAGTTTTGATATACTGATATGTAGAAGCTTTGTGGATTGTTTTAGAGATCTTTTCTTCAGTTTAATGAGTTTTAGGCTAAGCAGCAGTCATTTTCTTGGCCAAAGTGCCTAAGCAGAGAGCTACTGACCCAAAATCATTGAGAAAATTCCTGACTCACAAGAACCATGTTATGTAGAAATTCATCGCTGTGTGTAAAATATCTTGTTTTTAAGAAATAGGAGACTTGGGGGAGGAATAAATCAGGAATGAATACATTGTTTCCATTACTAGTCTGGATAGCAAATATTTTAGCCATCAGGGTCTGCCAATTACGAATTAATTACTAATTTCAAATATTCAGTTCTGCCACTATAGTCCATAGGTATCCACAGTGTATAAACATTGAGTCCCAATAAAACTTTATTTACAAATACAAACAACTTGTCCAATCTAATTCTCAAAGTAGACCATTATTTGTCAATTCTGGGTTAAAAGGTTAAAAATTTCTTAAACTATGTTTCTATAGATCTACTAGACAGAAATAATAAAATATATGGTTGGAAAACTCATATACAGAGATGATCTCTCTTATTCATTTACATACCTAATGTCAACTTTGCATGCTATAAGTTCAAAATAAGAGAAGGGGAGACTATATATATATATATATGTATGTGTGTGTGTGTGTGTTATATATGTGTGTGTGTGTGTCTTTTATATATATATATATACATATATACATATATAATGTGGTTATACATATGTAGCTATACATGCAAATATGTAACAGTTATAGAATTGTATGTTATATATAAATAGATTGTTATAATGTAATATTACATACAGACATAAAAGCAACATTGAACACTGGGCTAGAGAGATGGTTTACCGGGTATAGCACTTCCTTCAAATCCCCAGAATACAAGTAAAGTCAGATGCAGTGGCATTCACATCAGTAATCTTGGCAATCCTACCAGGAAGTGGGAGACAAAGCTAATAGAACCTCTAGATGTTCATCAGCTAGCCTGCCATACACAGTAAGACAAATCAACAGAGACCCATCTGAAACAAGGTGGAAGGCGAAAACCAACATCCAAGGTTTTCTTTACTTTGACCTTGCATGTCATGGCACAGAAGCATCCACATTTACACACATGAATGTACGGAAAGAAAGAGGAGAAGAAAGAGAGAGAGATTAAAAGAAAACAAATATAGAACAAAGGTAGGAGGCACAGTACCTTGTGTTTCCTGAGCCTAAAGCACTCCACTCTTCTAACTCTTGCCTCAGGGGTTCTTCAGAAGTTCTAGATCTCTGTGGGATGTCCATCCCATAAGCACTGTGCCCAATAGTGCAATATTTACAGGGTTTAAAAATATTACATTACTCTCTTAGTGTGGGGCTATTTAGTTTAGTGCTCAACTAATGAAAGCAATTGTTTCTAAGACCAAAAGGGAGAAGAGAATCATTGGACCAATGGGAAAGTTTATGGTTTTCATAGTGGTGACTTCTTCATGGATTTTTCTAGAGTATCATTGACTTTTTATTTTATACCATTTTCTTTTTTGATATTAACTTTAAACTCTGGGTAAACCATACTGCCAGTGCAGTGCATCTCATCCCTCATTTCTTGAATTCCCCTCTACCACATCTCCAAACAGTTCACTAGGCTCATGTGATGAGCTAAAGGCCTTAACAGGAAGCAAATGCTTTCTAGAGGCTATGTATGCCTTCTGTGCACCTCTTAATTACGAATTTATTTTTCATACTAATCTAGTATACTATCTGTGCTGGTTTGAATGAGATATCCCTCATAGTCTGAGACAAATGACCACTTGGTGCCTTGTAGATGGTGCTGTTTGGGGAGGCTTAGGAGTTGTGCTCTTGTTAGAGGAAGTGTGTTACTGGTGCAAGCTTTTAGGTTTCAAAGACTTAAGCCTTTCCCAGTGTACTTTATTTCATTTATTTGATTCAAGATGTGAGACCTCACCTCAACTTCCTGCTCCTGCCATCATGCCTGCCACCTGATGCCATGTTTCTCTACCATGATGGACTTTATTCTCTGGAACCATAAGCCCAAAAAACTCCGTTTTCTATAAGCTGTTTCAGTAATCAAGTTTTTTCCCAGCAATAGAAAAAGTAACGAATACACCATCGTGTCAAATCTCTGAAGATAGCCCCCAAACCAAAAACAACTGTCCCTGACTTGGCTGCATTGAAATGCAAAACCCCATGCTACTATTTGCAAATTCACTGACATTGCTATTTTACATGAGAAAGATTGGGGGTTCCCCTGCATATGGGATTGCTCCATGAGCTGGGAGTCTCCAGTCCTTCGTTCTCAGAGGTAAAGGTGAGTGGTGATGACTGGAGGTCAATCAAATTCTGCATGCTTTGGTTGATGCTATGCCTGAGCCACATGCTCATTTATTGTTCCTATCAAAAACTCATCACTTTAATAGGCTTATAGTGTGTAACAGTATATTCTATTAAGATGTCTTGGGTAATTAAAATTTACTTCCAGCTATTTGTTTTACTGGTTTATAGGGTTAAGCACAAAGGAAATACAGGGATAGTGCATTCTACTGGTGAACAAATGTATGTAGATTATGGGTGGCTCTTACACTTACTTTTGTTCTAATTTCAATAAATAAAAGAGGGACTGTGGTAGTGGTTCTTTATACCCTACTAAATGAAGCACTAGGAGGGTGATAGATAACTCCAGGCCCAACTAACCTTAATAGGTCAACCGGGAAATAACTATATCTACCATCTGTGTGATGGCTAATCTTGGTTGTCAATACCACACACCTGGGAAGAGAGACCCTTGGTTGGGGAGTTTTCTCCATCAGACTGGCTTGTGGGCATTTCTTCTAGGCATTTTATTATTAATTGACGCAGGAGGGCCCAGACCAATCGGGTATTACCATCACTAGATAGGTGGACCTAGACTGTATGAAAAAAGCTAGCTGAGCAGGCCAGAGGGAGCAAGCCAGCAAGCAGCATTCTGCCATGGTTGCTGCTTCAGCTCTGCTTGAACTCCTGGTCTGACATCCCTCAGTGACAGATTGTGAACCTGGAGGGGTAGGCCAAATAAATCCTTCTTCCTCGAGTTGCTTTTGGTTGTGCTGTTTATCACATTAACAGAAAGCAAAGTAGAACAATTCGTCATCCTCCAAATTCTCCTCTACTTATGTAGTTTCTGGAATCCTGCTAATTTGGGAGAATTGCTTTTTCTTTTCTACTTCAAGTATTTGTACACTAGAAATGTAAGCATTTTGTTCAACAAAGAACTTGATAACTGATATTCCTGAGGCCAGCCTGTGGGCTGTGAAGATGAGCAAAATTGGGCACGCACTTTGGAAATTAGTGCAGAGGTTTCTCAAAATATTACAAAAAGCTGGAGTTGGAGAGTTGGCTCGGTTTAAGAGCACTTACTGTTCCCAAAGGAGACCTGGGTCCAGTTCCCAGCACCAACATGGTAGCTCTCAACCATCTGTATCTCCAGTTCCAGTGGATCCAAGGTCTCTCTGACCTCTGGGGGCTCAGATGCATATACATGCACTCAGGCATACAAACATGAATATATAAAAAGAATTATAACAAAACATTAAAAATAGAAATCAAACCATGTGTTCCAGCTGTAACATCCCCTGGCATATACCCAGGAGTATTTTATATCCTTCTACAGAGACACCTCCATATCCATCTTCATTACAGCTCTATTTTTTTAATTTGTTTTATTTTTTAAATGTTTTTAAAATATGAACTAATACATAATTTAAAAGTTTAATTGATACTTACTTATGGCATATGGTGTGATATTTTTTATTGATTTTTATTGAGCGCTACATTTTTCTCTGCTCCCCTTCCTGCCTCTCCCCTTCCCCCTTCAACCCTCCCCCAAGAACCCAAATGGAGAAGGAAAATGTGGTACATTTACACAATGGAGTACTATACAGCTCTGTTCACAATAGCTAGTGATAGACTAAATCCAGATGGGCATCAACAAATGAATGGTCAAGAAAACAGTACTTATTACAATGAAATATTATTCAGCTGTAAAATAAAACAAAATCATGGAATTTGCATATAAATGAATGTAAGAAACTGGAAAATCTTACACTGAGTAAGGTAACTTGGGCCCCGAAACAGAAATGCCACACGTGCTTTCGTATACAGATGCTGGCATCAAATCTTCTGTTTTGTGTGCTTACCTTGGAGCACAGGTGGAAGCCAGGAAGCTAGAAAGGCAACTTAGGAAAGGATTGAGGCTGGGAACAGGTCCCAGGGGGTGGGAAAGTGGATTATAGGTAAAACAAAAGTAAAGAAATGGAATAGTGAGGTTTGAATGGCTTAAATGGTGAGGGGCTTAGAAATATGGAAGAAATGAGAGAATAAGGGGGAAAGCTAACTCAAACAAATGGTACATGGAAAGCCATGCAGAATCCTATGATCTCCTAAGCCAATTAAAAAATATTGGAGGGGTAATAGAAAACATGTGATATGAAAGAAGACTGGTAAATATTAAGAGTTAAAGGACAGAGTAAGGATAGGAACAAGGAGATGGGATAAAAAAGGGAATAGAGGCTGGGTTAACCACACCTAAGAATCTGTGAAAAAGTCTTAAAACCCAATAGTTCATAAAGCTAATTGAAAATATAACTTAAGCCCAGTCTCTAGGCCCTAGGCCCCAGGGCAAAACCCGGGCCCCTGCCCCACCCACCTCACACTAGTCAGTCAGCAGGCAAGCCTCTTGCAGGCAGGCTGCTTCAACACCCTCCCTATTGGACCCTGTAGTCTACAACCCTACTGTGCCCCCAAACACACCCATTCGCCCATGACCTCAGCAGTTTTCTGAGACACAGACTCACAGACTGTGACTGCACAGAATGGACCAAGAAATGAGTGATCAGCCCCCCAGCTGGACAGTCCA